>SRQL01000163.1:0-49114 GCA_018360575.1 Claviceps sp. LM454 group G7
GTTGAAGAGGTACATGCTCGAAGAGAAAAGTGGAGTCAAAAGTGGGTCGTACCTGGCGCCGACTGAAATCGTACCTGGCGCGCAGTTCGTCTCTTATTGAATTGAGAAAGAAAAAGAGCGATAGAAGAAGAATAGAAACATGGCAAAAAAGACGGTGCAGTGCGAATTGCGTGCCGCGGTCAAAAAATAAACCATCTCCTCCGGAAAGGCTCGAACTTTCAACCTCCTGATTAACAGTCAGACGCGCTAGCCAATTGCGCCACAGAGGACTTGGTTGACATTTGACAACTAATTATAGAATAAGAATGCTAACGATACAGTGACACCGCCTCTTGCTCGCTTGTGTGCAGTTCAATCTTACTCGTGAAACTTTGTAGTTCTTTCACATAGAATTATGTCGAAAGCGATTTGTTAGTCAATCTGAATTGATTTGTTGGACTTGGTGATGGATAACGGGGCCATGTGGTGTCACCTGTCACCTGTGTGCTTGTGTCGGCCAGTCGAGCATACCCTAGATCAAGATGCAAAAAACCCAAAAGATCTAATAAAATGGAATCAAATGTCGTAACATTCTGTTCTATGATTTTGTTGAAACTCGTGTTATGCTGAGACGATGTGCAATCAACAAGAATACATCAGTAAATAAGTGTCGCATACCATGCCTGGCTAAGCTTCACATCTTACGTCTGTCATATGTTCACCCACTAAACGATCTTCAAATCATACATTGCATTATTCAAACATGCTCTACATAAGTCTAAACCTCGGTATTGACACTAGAACTAATTGCTACAGGTTCTTACTTAGGCCAATATTGCGTCTATTTACAGTTTGGCATCCGCTGGTATCCAAGTCGTCGCGTCGGCCACCGTATCGACAACCCTCTTCCTGAACGTCTCGTCCGACACGTCACAGAGGTCCTCGAACTGCAAGGGCGTCTCCTCCATCTTCTTAGCTGACACCGTCAGCGCTCTCGAGGCCAGAGTTCCCGGATCCTCCACAGCCTGCTTCATGAAGTCCGCCCACACTTCCATACAGCGCTTCGACTCGGCCAAATGGGACAGCACTAGGGCAAAGCAATGCGGCATGGCCTCATATTCCTCAAACACCACTTTCACGCCGTCTCTCTCCAGCTTCTGCGCCACAAATTTGGCCTCGTATGCCAGTCGTTCCCACCCAGCACAGAAATACACGGGCGGGAAGCCAACCCAGTCTCTTCTCATGACGGGAGACACGAGCGGGTGTGTCATTATGTCGTCGGCTGCGTACATGAACTTGCGGGGTGGGTTGGCAGGCCAGATGCTGCAGGGCTCGACACCCCGACGACCCAGGTCCGCCAGAGGGCCGAGGTAGTCGAAGGCCTCTGGGATTTTTCCATAGTATGGCTGCGAGCTGTGCGCGATGTCCAGCCAGGGGGAATTGCATGCTACGGCGGCAGGGACTGGGACATCGCGCTCTTCGCCGTGCCACATGATGTGCTCGCCCGTGCGGTTCAAGTCAACGAGAACTTGAATCAAAGCCATGGCCAAGTTACCTCCGGCGCTAAAGAAGAAAAGTTGTCAGTCGCAGATAGGTATTCAGCATGCCTTCAGCCCGGCTGCGAGGGTAGATAGCGCAAAAGTAGACGACGTCGCGTAAGAAAGACATACCTATCACCGGCAATGACAATATGCTCCGGCTTTACAGCATCATGGAATGACCCTGGAGGCGGGTAAAGCAGCGTCAGGTATGCCACTAGGCAGTCCAAGAGTGACGCTGGAAAAGGATTCTGCGGCACCAGCCTATATCGCACAGAGAAAGCCCGCCCACCAGTAAACTTGGCCAGCCTCTTGACCATAGGCCGATGTGTAGACGGATCCATCATGGCATGCGCTCCCCCGTGGAAATAGAGCATCGTCGTCGGACCCGTCATCTCTCCGACGAGCTTATGGTACTTCTCCTTGTCTGATAGATCGGGTTGTGGCTCGTCGCTGCTCGCATCGGCCCTGTACCCCGTCCACTCGCCATAGACGGGTGTGAGGTCGGGCACATTGATGACGGGCGCAGGCACGTCGGGATTGTTCGATAGCTCAATAGCTTTCCGCAATGCTTCTCTCACAGCCTCGGGCTCTGGCGGCGTAGGACTCGTGTATGGACTGATCCACATGCGCCCCTTGATGGGCGCGGCGGACATTGTGCCGGCCTGGACATCGGAGAAGCGTCTGGGCTTGCCATCTTTAGGCGCAATGTAGGCTCGCAAAGCAGCGACTGTTAATGCGCTGCGCAGGGTGTTGTATGGCGACGTTTCGGAAAGGTTGAGGGTGTGGGAGAGGGAGACTCGTGTGAGAAGGGGGATATAGGAGAGGCCGAGCCAGACCAGTGACGATGCGGATCGGCGTTTCGGCGTCCCGGGCGAAGATTGCTGGACTGGCGACGAGGAGCTCATGACAACCGTGGACTCGTGGTCATAGTCAAACCTCCATGAACGGCTGGTTCGGAAGGTCTGGTGTGCAAGGGCGACGGATGTGCCTCCTGCTTATAAGAGGTAGAGGATGACATGCTTGATTTTATTTTTGGTTGCCAACCTGCGAAGCTGATTACTCCCGTAGATACATAGGTACATACCTACTGTGCACCACACTGTACACACAACGCTGATCTAGACTGGATATGGACTAGTTGTAGGATACGCAGACATCTCGTCCCGAATCCCGATTTACGGAGAGTTTATTACGTGGCTAGCTGGGAGCCTGGGACGAGGCGGGTTTTGCACGACCGCAGTGACGCGCATAATATCCGGGCCATCGTGGTTTCTGTCGTCCCAACGCCGTCTAAAGTGTGGCCTTGTTCACTCCATCAGCCTTGCTTTGCGGCATGTGCCGTGGACCTGGCCCGTACAACAAACAGTCTTTGCAAATAATTCCATTCCGTGTGTTACGCCAAAGCCGCTTACTCATAAGATACAAAGTCTTACGGAACTCATTCAGCTGGAGGGGGCTTTCATCCCCGCCTGCCGTCTACGGCATCCGCCTGTCGTCAATTCATTGCCTCTCTGTTATCCTCAGTGATATTTCCTGGGCCCCCCCGGGCCCCGGGCCGTTGCCTTTCCGACCATTGACTACGTATTAGTTTCACCTTTTCTGCATTGAAGGAGGACTCCTAAACTTATCCGCTCTCAGTATCCTTTGCGGCAGAGGAGCTTGATGCTACAGCCGCCATTTGCCATGCGGGAATGGACGCTTTGGTGGCAGCACCTCCACTCGAGATTGTAGAGGGCCTGTTCGCAGTGCCCTGTGCGGTGTTCTTGGATGGTTCTGTAGATATCGACGGCGTGTTAGGGCTATCAGCAGGAGATTCCACTGTTGGCGCAGTTGGCGTTGTTGATCGGTTGCTGGCGATGTTAGATCCAGGTTGGCGTGAGTAGCCACTGGTCGTGCCGGATGAGGAGCCTGTCGCCAATCTCTGCGAATAAAGCGTCTTTAGGCTAGTAAGTTCCGTGTTAATTTCGGACAATCTGCTGTCCGTGAGACTTTTTTGGTTGTCCATGGCTTTGGGAATTGCAAGCTGCAGTCCCTGGACTTCATCACGAATGCGCTGCACGTCGTCCTCTCTGCGGCGATTGGCCGTCTTAAGGTCAGCCATGACGCTGTTCAGCTCCTCGATAGCCGTGTCCAGCTTCTCAGTCCTCTGCTGCTCAGCCTCTTTAAGAACTTCCGTGTCCTTGACTAGCTGTTCCACCAGAGCGAAAGCCTTGTCAAATTGTTCCTCTATCGACTTCTTGTCCTGTTCGAGTCTTTCGGGGGTCGGAGGTGCGATTAGAGGGTATACGTAGCGCTTTTTATGCAGATTAGCAAAACAAACGACGTCATCAGGTCAGGAAATTGTGTAGTAAGCGGTTCCGGAAAGTACCTTGCTCAAAGAGTACAGGCCATAGCCGACTCCGCTGACGACGGTAGCCATGATGAACCAGTCTCGCCAGTCTCTGCGCGGAACTGGCGGTTGGGGCTGCCATGCTTGCTGTGCATATGGTGGATAGTAATGCTGAGGAGGCCCTGAAGGAGGGGGAGGACTGTATTGCGCGGTTGGGGGGGCCGGACCGCCTATACGTGCGAGGGATACGCTGATCTCTTCTTCCGTCAAATTTTTGGATCGGAGAAAAGATATTTTGTTTTCGACGGTGGACGAGGCAACGCTGGGATCTTGCAAGACTGTGCGCTATGTTAGTGGACGAGAGTGGACGACATCATAGAGAAGCACCATTCGGGCGCATTTGGAAATTCGGCATCAACTGACACTGTGCCTGCAATGTACGTTAGCTAACGTCCTCTTCCTGGATCTTGTGACCGAGGCCGTGGCACAAACGAAACCAGAATACTTACGGCAGAGGCCACCAGATCCTCGCGAATTGCCATGGCAGCAGCAGCCGAAGTTCTCACGACAGCATCACCACGCGAAAGTGAGTGTTCAGAGTCGCGATGCTGGGTGTGATTGTCTCGCGGGAGTGGGAGATCCTGCAACTTGACGTCCTGAAGACCTGCTGCGTTCGGCACGAATGGAGATGGCGTTAACGCTTATGGTTGCTTGGAGCCGAGGCAGCTCAATTGCTTGCAAGTTGCCGCAATGGCGATGCGAGAGACCCACTTCCTTTGTGGCGTCACCGAATCATGACCCCCATTGAGTTGGTCGACCGTCGACGAAGTCGCTGGCTCACGTGCAAGCGGGGGATTGTCATGAAGCCCCATATATATGCGGTACGGCCAGATCAGTGGCCAATCATGCGTCTGTATGCGCCAGTTTGTTTACTTTCCACGGGGCAACCCAACTTCGGCCACTTGCTGACGACCCGCATGATACCATCATCAAGATTTGAAGTAAAACATAATCCCAGCTGCTTTCCCAGCTTCGAACGAGAAGACACAATCAAGGTCGCCTGTAATATCGTGCTATTGAATGCACAAATAGCTCCGGACGCTTCAACCTGCTTGCTCGACATCAGCGCACGACTTTACACCATGTCCCACGATACGGGCACGTGGAGTGTTCGCAGACCGCGAGAGGTAAGTCCAGCTCTCTGGTAGCCAAGGGCGCGAATCGCCACCGTACTGTCTGTCGCATCGCTACTTAGAACTGACCCAGTCGTCGTCCAGACACTTGGAGGCATTGTTCCAAATACGGGGATCCCACCGCCTGGCTCGACGATGAAGCGCACAAATTCCAACGTAAATGGCCATGCTCGCTCGGTATCGGGGTCTAGGCAATCCCTCGCCATGCCAAGACCAAGCCAACCTTTGTTCCAGCGAACCTCTTCCGGGGCAAATCTTGCAGACCAGGGCCTCTCTTCTGTAAGAAGAGCATCAATTCACCCCAAGGCGGCTTCGAATAACGTGCTGCAAACGCCCGCCATGAGCAGAGTATCCACAGATGCAGACAGGCGCAGCAGCTTCAGGCCGAGACAGTCGATCGTGGGCGGCACTAGCTACCGCCAGAGTTTCTTCCAGACAACTCTTCAACCAGCTGGTGTACCCAAGGACCCTCGTCCGCTGAAGGATCGATCGTTCCAGCAAAGGATGGGGCAAGAGCTGATGGAATACATGACTCTGAACGATTTTGAGATGCAAATGGGCCATGTGCTGTCACCAAACGTCATGAAGTCGCCAACCCAAAAAGATTTCAACTACATGTTTCAATGGCTATACCACCGCATCGACCCGAGCCACAAATTCCTGAAAAACATTGATCAAGAGGTCCCGCCCATCTTGAAGCAGCTTAGGTATCCATTCGAGAGGAGCATCACCAAGAGTCAGCTGGCCGCTGTGGGAGGCCAGAATTGGAGTACGTTTCTGGGTCTTCTACATTGGATGATGCAGTTGGCGCAAATGCTGGATGGCTATGTTGGCAACGCGTATGCCGATGCTTGTCTCGAGGCCGGAGTGGACGTTAGCTACGACCATATCATATTCAAATTTCTCAGCTCGACGTACAGAGACTGGCTGGCTCAGGATGACCGAATCAGTAAGAAGGAGGCTGATCAAATGCTTGCATCGCACGTAGAAGTCATGGCTCAAGACTTTGAGCAGTCCAACGCCAAATACGTTTCCGAACTGGAAGTGCTTGAGGCTGAGAACGCGAGGCTTCTAGAGGAAATTGAGGAATTAGAAGAGTCTGCGCCCAGAGTAGACAAGTTGGACGAAACTTGCAGTGCCTACGAAGGGGATATCGTTAAATTTGAAGATTACATGACTCTGGCTCAACAAAGGTCCGAAAAATATGAGGGCCGAGCCACGCGACTGCAAGAAGAGTTGGACAAGTTGACAGAGGAACTAAAAGAAGCTGAAGAAGAGAGGCGTGGACTTCAAAAGGCCGTCGACGCACAAGGTATAAGCATGCAGGATATTGACCGCATGAACTCTGAGCGAGATCGGCTTCAAAAGGGCACCGAGTCTGCTAGTCAAAGGCTCGACGAGATCAAGAAGAGGGTCGCGGAGAAGGAGTCAGAGGCCAGCTGCAAACTGGACGAGCTCGAGCGCCTGGTCGAGAAGTACAATACGCTTGCTTACCAGATCGCCGTGATCCCACCCACTGCGGCCAACGCGCGAGGACGAAACTACGAACTCCAGCTCACGATAAACGAGGACTCCGAATTCACATCGACAAATTTGAACGCATCCAGAAACATGTCTCCATCTGCCGAGCGGCTACTCGTGGACGCCACAACGGGCTATCAACCAGGCCATATCCTGAACCTGGATCTGCGCGGCCAGGTTCGGAGTAACTTCCTCATGCTCCGCAAAGAAATATCGGAACGCCGGAACGCCGCCATGGAAGTCATGATGAAGGACCACGACCTGCTGGATGGAATTAAGGAGGCCATTGAAGATAAGCGCAACGAAGTCGAGGCCCTGGAGCATCGCGTTCGCGCAGCTGAAGAAGAATACGAGAAGACGAAAGAAGTGACGACGGCTCAGAAAATGGCGTCGGATGCTCAGATTGAGAAGATGGAGAAGAAGTTGTCCAGGATGCGAGCTACTTTAACCGAATCTGTTCAGCTCCTTGAGCAACGCGACATTAACACCAAAATAGAGTAAGTCCTTTCAACCCCCCCTCCCAAAAGAAGACACAGAAAAAAATAGGACCGCCTGTTTCAAAACTAACCACTCCTGGTCGTCTTAGGTACGAGCAACTTGTTTTACGAGCAAATTCCCTACGCGAAGAGTTGCACACCGAGATATCCCGCATGCTCAACGACATTATCAAGTTCAAGATTCATGTGCAGAAAAACCTGGAGGATTATGCGATATTTGTGACGGATGAGCTTGAGAAGGAGCTTGGTGTGGAGGGGGAGAGGGACGATACCCGAATAATGGACTTGTCATGAAGAGGATGATGCATTGCAAACACCGATTGAGCATTGATTGTGTGTTTGGCTTGGCTGTGAGGCCCGACGCACTTGTCTGTGGCTTGTTCTTCTTGTTCTTCTTGTTCATATTTTTTCTTTTTCTTTTTGGAAAGCGTTGAGATTTGTTGTCAGTTTTAGAGCGTGGCAGAGTCAGATACCACTGGATTTGGACACGAATTATGATACATAGGTACCGTACCAAATGCTGCGATAGCCCATCCCCACTATGTATCCATCGATCTCGTCAACGTGCCGCCTGACACAAATGAGGGATGATAACCGTTGCAACATGTCGGCCGCATTGTTGAAGTTGGCCTTTTCAGCTCATCTCCAGACTGGCCTCTGTGCAGCACCACTTTCGAAGTCTTGGGTTGTAAAATCGTGATGCTGCCAATGGCCATCCTAGAGCAGACAAACCCACCTGGTCTGACGGCACTGGATGAAATGATTGGTGGCACTTTAAGCTACCACACTGAGAAATAGAAGTGAGGGCGAACCGATTCACAGAGGACAGCTGTACGATATCGTAATGCCAAACGGTCTTGACTTCTCAAGGTAAAAGGTTGGCTTGATGCCACAAAAAGCCACGTCACATGACTGAACACAGACAAGCTTTCCCGCTAAGCTCTCCATGTGGGCCCAGTGCCGCTAAGGCTCAAGCATCAAGATCCGTGGGGCCGACTTTTTTTTTTATTTCGTTCGCTCCCCCACGCTGAATCCTGCTTCATCTTTATTCACCTTCCGCAAATATCTCATTACCTCACTTCTCTCCCCACGCTCTTCACTCCTCACGGCCGTGAACCTTCCTCAGGCGAGCCCTTTCGAAGACAATGGCGGAAGATTCCAACGCTGGTAAGTCAAACTCTGGATGCAGAATTTCATGGATCCGGGCAAACATCTTTTCTCTCGTTGCGCGTCGAAAAACTTCACGAAACTGACCATTTTTTTTTCTTTTCTTTTCTTAGCTTGGCCTTTGGCCGACGCCGCTCTTACTCAGGAGATTCTCGATCTTCTGCAGTCGGCTACTCACCTTCGCCAGGCAAAGAAGGGTGCTAACGAAGGTACGTGCGCGACCGGACAGGATGCGATGGCGGTGTTTTGATGATTCCTCCATGGCTCATGGAAGAAACGATGAGCACGCTCGAATGGCACCGGTTCTCTCTGATCTTGTACTAATATCGTTCTTCGTTTAGTCACCAAGGCTCTTAACCGTGGTACTTGCGAAATCGCCATTCTCGCCGCCGATACCGAGCCCCTCGCTATTCTCCTGCACATCCCCCTCTTGTGCGAGGACAAGGGCACTCCTTATGTGTACGTGCCCAGCAAGACCCTCCTGGGCCGTGCCTGTGGTGTGAGCCGCGCCGTGATTGCTGCGAGCATCAACTCCAACGAGGCTAGTGAGTTGGCGGGCCAGATCAAGGCTTTGCGCGACAAGGTCGAGCGTCTTGCCATCTAAGCATGCTTGGATCGCGTGGTAGAGGAGAAAGCTATTTTTCCTGGCAAGATTGGACGGGGTACTTGACTGCTTTCAATGTCTATTGATTGCGGGTGGAATATGAAGGCCTTGGTCGCGGTGCTCTTGTTCACGTCAGGATATAGTTGCCTCTCTGTATGTGAAAGTACAGGGAACAAGTTTGAAAAAGAATCAAAGATTTCTTAGCATTTTCGTGTCAAGTCTTGACTACCCTGATTCGCGGCCGAATGGGCCTTGTATCGTGATGTAGAGCACGACGAACATGATTAAGCCATCGCAAGGGTTCATCGATGAGCGTCAATGGCCGGTAAGATGTGCCAATGCCGTGGCCGCAGATGTTATTTTGAAGGACTGTATAGTGTTTTGTGCAGGGAATTTGAGCACAAGTAACGTGTTTATGTATGTACATCTAAACTTAGGTAGTTACGTGCCTTGAAGTACCGGATCTCAATGACACAGAATTCAGACAGCGACTCCTGCATCATTGATTCAATTCTATATACATACCTGCATAACATTCATATATGTACTCGCATTTCTTGATTTTGAGCAAGAAATGCCGATATGTAACACCAGCCCATCATCACCCACGCACCCTCACGGGATGACACTCCGTGTTATACACAAACTCATTCTTCCCCCCCTGCCCCTGGACATGCACCGGCCCATCCGCCGCAAAGATCAAATACAAATACTTGAGCGTCTCCGCCATCCAGAAGCTCTGCATCTCATCGACAAAGCCCCCGCCATCCGCCTTGGTCACGTCCTGGAGCTCCGCAAAGCCATCCCCATGGCGCGCCAGCCTGCGCACATTTTCAAAGGCCCGCCACGCATAGTCCTGGTACTTCTTGTCGCCCGTCAGACGGTACGCGTAGTAGAGCGATTCCATTGTCTCCGGACGCAGGATGTAATACCCCGAGGTGGTGTAGAAGCCAGCTTTTTTGTAGAAGGCGGCCTGGTCGGCGGGCGGGGGCTTGTTGTTGGTGTCATTGGTGGGAAGGGCCGCGTCGACCCAGCGGAAGCCTTCGGGGCCGATGCCGGCGGCTTCTTGGAGGTACGTCTCGTGGTATGATTCTGTGAGCTGTATGCCGAGCTGTTTGTACTTGTCGTTGTTGAGGACTATGCCGCCGAGGATGAAGTTTCCGCCGGCAAAGGAGGCCACTATCATGGTTGGTTCTAGTTAGCACATCTGGCGTCCCGCGAGTACATACACATTGCTTTTTACTTTTTCACTATAGATCGCCCCTAAACAGACACGGCTTTGATGGAAAGAGGAAGGGAGTACATAAGTAAAAATGTGAGAGAGAGAGAGAGAGAGAGAGGCTTACAGTGTCCAGAGCTAGGATGTGTCTTCTTCCCGTTATATCCCGACAGAAACGTCAAGTCCTTGCGCGACGTCGGATGCGACAACAGGTGATCAATCGTTGAATCTACTGCCTTCACCCACCGATCTTTATACTCGCCATAGGCTTTCGGGTCGTAGACGTACATCTTGATCAGGTACTCGTAGAAGCTGTCGTCTCCGCCTCCCCATCCGCCCGAGCTGTCGAGGAAACTTCCGTTCTTGGTGCTCACAAACGTGCCGACCAGGCCGGGCCACGGCTCGGGGCTCCCTGTGGGGTATAGCAGATAATTCTGTGCTCTCTCAATGAGCTTCGCATATGTCTTGTTGCCGGTGAGGTCGCTGAGACGGGTCCATTCCAAAACAAGGGTGCCAATTTCGGCAATATTGTTCTTGACAGAGTTGCTGTGTTTTCGGGTCGGGTTTAGGAATACTGTTCCATCGGGGATGCCGCTGGGGGTGTCAAAGGCGATGCTGAGGCTGTCGGCGAGGGATTGGGCCTGCCTGAGGAGGCTGTCGACCTGTTTAGTCGTGGCACCTAGCTTCTTGTACGGGCCTGTGAGTAAGTCGTATCCTAGAATCTGTGTTAGTATTTGCGTGCTGTTCTGTTCTGTCTATGTTCTCTGTTTCTGTTCTTGTGTCTTTTTGTGCTCCGGCTTCCCCCTCCTCTTCCTTTCTTCTCTTTGCCCCTTACCGTCCTCCCCGTATCTCTTCGATCATTTTTTCGTTAAACTCACCGGAAAGCAGCCCCCCCAGATACCGAATATTTGTCTCAAACAGCGACACCCCATAGTTGGTCGCGGCCGTCGTAGTGAAGTCAATCTTGGCGATGTGATCCAACATCGGCTGCACAATGTCCAGGCTGTTCATGACGATGGCTGTGGAGAGCGCATCGACTACGGTGACACCCCATGCAGCGCTGGAGAAAAGACGTAGCAGGTCAGTGGCAGTTTCATACAGTAAAGGCGCATTTCGCAAAGGGACAGGTATGCAATGGTGAAAGTGGTAGTGATAAAGATGATAGCCGGTGGTACATAATGACAGAAATGATAGTGATATTGATACTGAGGTTTCATGCCACGTCCTCGCAAACAACACCATAGGCCACTAACCGGTCATCTTCATATCCATTCGTCACTGGATGGAATGTATCGTGCGGAAAAGCATGCTTATAATAGCCATTCCACGAAATCGCAAATGCCTCCTTCACTTGCCGGGCCTTGTCATGATCGGCTACCGGCGGCACGACCGCACGCTTGCTCGGCAGAGCCACCGCAGCGCCCAGGCCCGCACACGCGAGCTGCAGAAGAACAAGAGACGACGAGGGAGTTGACAACAGCATGGCACCGGATTCTCAGACGGACAATTGATAAAGATAATGAAAGTCGTAGACAGACGAATGGGCTCCGGACGAGCGTCTGAGGCGCGGGCCGGAGGTAATGGGGAGGGAGACTAGCGGTCCTTATATGCCGATATTTAGAAATGTTGTTACATATGCGTCGTATCCATATGTTGTGACATGTAAAGTACATCACGTATGCGGCTTGATCTACCCTTTTCCCATTCGTTGCTTTGCATATACGGGCGCGTTGCGTTGAAGACGGCACACCAGAGACATGGCGGCACAAATCACGGCAGGAGCCTCGGCATGATTCCTCTCCATATACGATCCGGACAAGCTGCCTGGCTACCTATGTCCCAGCCATGGTCCATGGACCATGAGCCGTTCACGGCACCCCCAAATTGATTGTGTTGCTTGTCTGGGAAGGCCCCGAACAACAAGAACAACAAGAACCGGCACCACCGCGATGAAGACGCGGTGTAAGAGCAGACGCGACAACAGGCGCTTGAGTTAGCGCGGCGCCGAGGTCCGTCCTCCTCTACCTAGGCAGGTTACATTCTAGCCTCGTCTGCCGACCTGATTTTGCGGGGATACCACGGGTCACATCTCCACGGACCACATCCGTTTATGGGCCAGAAGTGCGGATACAGGCGAGAAAGTTGGCCACATGCCTTGCGCCAGCCTGGATGGGAAATTGCCTTGTGATGGCCCTATGGGTTGGTCCTCGTCGTGGCGTTCGGTCTCTCGTCGTTTTACGATGAGATGAATCATGAGGCCCAACAGAGACCTGAATTCTAATGTAGACCTTGCTGTCGCTCTTCCAACCGGCTCCTCGCCCTTTGCCGTTGGCTTCTTCGTTGCCCAAAAAGTTGCGCCGTCTGTGGACGCTACACTCCAGTCACGATTGACTGGACCTACCTTAGCTAGGTGGTGACAAGACTTGGATCGGCACCAACCGGAACGTGACTCGTCGATCTCCTTGGAATGTGACTTGTTCTTCGTGCGGGGATGACATTTGGGGGTTTGTGTCACGAGCTCGCATTTTTGTATCGCCAACACAACATCGAAGTTGGGCGGCCGCTTCGACAGGTTTGCGGTCTTTTCCACTTTGCAAAAGGCACCATCATGAAAGGTAGTTACCTCATCGAAGCCAAACTTCCTCTTTAACCAAGTCCGTCTTTCTGTCAGAAAATGCACTCGGGTAACACATCAGCCGCTCTCTCGCAGTCTTGCCAGAGCTGCTGCGACCCCACCGCTCAGCCCATCCTCATCTGGCGCAGGTGCTGAACCAGACGCTGCTTCGCTGCCGCGCTGCTGTGATGTCTTCTTCGAGTCTTCAATCGCGGCCGCCAGGAGTGCATCCTCTGCATCCATGTCGTCATCGTCGTCCTCCTCCTCATCCATGAAATGGAATTGCTTCGGCGCATCTTTCGCTACTGCACTCGGTGCACCACCTTTGTTGGGAGATACCCCCGAGCTGGCACTGTCTCTCGCGGGCATATCTCTGAGGGGGACCCTCGAAAGCGGTTGGGCCTGCTCCAAGCGCGACGCATCACCGCGTCCAGAGGCTTGTGAATCCAAACCCCGCTTCGTAGCCTTTTTGGCCCGAAATGGCTCTTCAATCGCAGCTGTCCATCGTTTGACCTTGACGCCTCCCCAGCCGCTTATCATACTGAGTTGCTCTTGCTCCGCGTTGATGGCGTTTTTAAGACTCCCAAAGCTGGCTACCAAGGCTACCGCATCTGACTTGTTCAAGCTTCGCGGAACGGTCACAAATTCAACGAGCCTATCTGCGTAGCTCGAGGCCTGCTGGCCCCGAATGGAAGTAAAGCTTGCAGTCTCGTATGATTTGTACAACTCGAGGTATCGACCGGCTTCGGCTGCCGACCAGCATAGAATAATTGTGACATTGTTGACAACAGACGTTTTGGATAGCTCTCGCAGTGCGTCTTCATGATTGGGTATGTCCACCATGGTGAGAAGAATTCGCAAGTCGTATTTGCCTTGAAGGTTTCGGATGCGAGTGTAAATGTATTCGGGGTGAAGCCTATGGTATTTAAGACTATCCAGTTCGTTAATACATGTCCAGCAAACGAACTCCTCACAATTACAAGACAGGAACTGAGTCGGATTGAGGAGCTGACCTGAGAAAGAGCGCGCAAGTTGTCAATCCCAGAACGAAATCGGCCGGTATGTCGCTGTATTCCCAGGGTATGGATCGGATCGACGTGAGGATTGGATTCCCGCGTTGGCGTGGTGAAACCAGTATCGTTGATCCGCTGGGATTCTTCGAAGGCAAAGCCTGCGGAGTTGGCTGTACAATCTTTGGGCCATTTGACCCTGCCGGAGGCGGTTTATCAAGTCGCTGAGGTGTAGGCTGCTGGATCTTTTGCGGCGTAGGCTGCTTAGGTCGTGGAGGTACCGGGTCTGAGGCCGCCATGGCGGCTAGAAGGGCGTCGTCCGCACCATAGTCGTCGTCATCCATGATGAGAATGATTCAGTATGAGCGTAGGTGAAGACCTCTGTGTGAAGAAGCTGGGGGTTTTTCGAGATGGAGTTTCAAGTCGTTCTTTATAAGGCCTTACTGTGGACTGCGTCACTGACAGAAGTTGAAGTGACGTAAGTTGACAAGGTGAACTCAGAGCAGGACGAGAAAAAAAGGCTAAATTCGGCGGTCGACCTCTTAAATTTTGCCCCACCACTTGCTGTCCCGTCCCTTGAAAGTTGACAGGTACAAGGTACATACATACCTCCTAACAGTGACAAGTTACAACACAGTGGATGCATAAATTCATCAGAACATTCCACATGAATTAGAAAAGTCATAACGTAGATATTAGGGACGAACATGGATCGCCCTCGCTCATAAATGGATCATCCGTACGTCCCGCCCCTTTTTGCCAAAAAGAACCAAATAAAGTCATCATACTACCAACCCCATTTCCTCACTCATCACCATACTCACTTCCGCTCTCTGCTCCCTCTCCAGCAACGGCCTTTTGCACAGCCCTCAGCGCATCCAACCACGTGTCAAACATGGCTTTCGCCCCCTGCAACTTCGGATCCGGAGATTCCATAGCCGATATCTGATCCCTCAGCCGCTCGTACGCCGCAATCATGACCCAGACCTGCAGACCCGAGGTATCGCTGGTGGAACGGGCCGAAGAATCTGCAAAGGCCGCAGAGAGCTCCCGGGTGAGAAGATCGAAAGCAATCTCAAATCGGGCGCCATCGGGACCGGAAGACTTGGCGGTGTCAGCATCTTCGTCTGTCATCCTCCCGTCATTGCTGTTATTGTTGAGCCTTGCCTTCTCGGCACGAGGGGACGTGGGCGGCGATGGGAATAACCATGGCGTCAGGTAGGCTGCCTCGTCGTGGAATGAGACCAAAGTATCCGCATCTGATGCAATGGGCGAGGGAGCGAGTTCGTTTCTCGGCCGAGGTGCTTCGAAGAGTCCCGCGCCACGCCGCAGATCCGCACCGGAATGCTTAGGGATGGGGCCGTAGTTGTCATCGAATTCTTGCGCCTCAGGTGCCGGCTTGGGTGCCGCTGTAGCGGACAGAGGCTCGCGGTGGGCGGGAGGAACGTCGGGAACCGGTGGGACGTCGGTGTCCTCGGTGAGGAGGGTGTCGTCGACCAGAGTGCGATATTGGCGGACCATGGTCCGTACGCTGCTTTGTCTGTCGACGACGGCGATGGCAGCTTCCTGTTTCTTCTGTGCGGCAGCCTTGTCCAGGTGCCCGATGTTATGGATGGGCGTCTTTGCGCGGCGCCGAACGGATGATCTAGGGCGTGGTTTGATCAGCGAGGGTCCTCGTCTCATACGAGGTTTCGTGGGATCGGTCTCCATGGACATGACATCTGATATGAGCGGACGTGCAGCAGTCTGAGGAGACGGAGGTGGAGGAGATGGCCGAGACGGGGCAGGAACTGAAGCTTCAACAGAGGCAACAGTGGGTGTCAAAGGTGGCGAGGGGGGTTGGGCCGGATGTTCCGTTTCAGAAGCAGAGGGCGGAGGCGAAGGCGAGAGTTGTGGTGGTGAAGGACCTGCCGCCTCAGCAGAGGCAGCAGCGGGAGCCGAGGAAGGCGATGACGCGGACTCGGCAGAACTTTGCGCTTCCGCAGCAGGCGGCGAAGGCGAAGGCGAGCGATGTGATTGCGAAGGCCCTGAAGCCTCAGCAGAGGCAGCAGCGGAAGCCGAGGAAGGCGACGATGTAGATGGAGCAGAATCTTCTGGAGCGGACGATGGCCGCCCTTCGTCAACGCTCGGGGAAAGAACAACAGATCCAAGGTTCGACGAATCGATTTCGGGCGTAGGATCAGGCTTGTGCTTGCGCTGTTGCTCCGTATCAACTCGCACCAGAGTGGTTGTATGTCTCGAGTCCTTCGCGACGGGCGAGATAGGGACCTCGGGATTGCCCAAGCTGGCCATCTGCAGACTGGCCGTCTTGATGCCGGAGCCCAGGTTGCGTGCGCTCCATTGTCTGAGCACTGGCTCAGGTGCCGAGTGTCTCGACTTGGCAAAGTACTTTTGGAGTCTTTGCCGGGTCGGTTTCAGATTGCTTGCCATCATGATGAGGGAACGGCGTGAGTTTTTACTTGACGCTGACTTTGGCGACATGGAGGACTCGGCAATCGAACCAGGGCTGACGGGGCCTTGGACAGACATCTTGTTCTTTGGTCTTTTTGTTTCGTTGTCTCTTTTCTTTTGCTGCCACCTTTGCTGGGCTGTCGTTGTCCCAGACTGTTATTTCTCTCCTTCGATGGGTGCGTGCTCGTCCGTCGCATCAATTGGGTAGAATGAGGGGAAGAGAGAAAAGAGAAGACTGATGGAAGGCCGAAGAGAGGATTGAGGAGAAGGTATGTTCCATGCAGCAAGAGGCTGACTGAGGTTTACGACCCAAGCAGAGACACTCGTCTGGTTGATCAAGTGGATGAACGGTGTACCGTGTGACAAAAAGGCCCCTCGTCCCAATAAAAACTAAAACTTGCAGAAGCAGGTTTTTTACAGGCCACAATATGCAGCTTGTGGGTAGAAGATCAGCACAAGGACAAACAGGAGTTCCGAGTCACAGACAGATGAATGACAGCAACGGCCCGAGTCCCGAGCTTTGGGGAAATCCGGCAGTCGCGGGCCGAAGGAAATTTACTAAGAGTTATTACATTGTACAATGGACAAGATTGACAAGAGTGTAGTGTGGCTCGGTCTGAGAGGCAGTGCATGGGGTTATGCTGTACCCCTACATTCTCACTCAGATGCACCAAGATGCAACGGCCGAGCCAAGGAACCCGTCGAGGATCGCGGTGATCCGGCTGGCAGTGGCTGGTGGCTGAGGTGACGATATGTACTCCGTAACCAGTTCAGTTCTGCGAAGAGAGTTGATCGTCGTGTTAGCAAGGCATTGCTTTCCTCTTTTAACGCTTTGCCTCTTTCCTCCTCCATTTTCTTCTCTCATCTCGAAGTCTCTGGCCCTAACCCAGAAGAAAGGAAGGGAAAAGAAAGCGAAAGGTGACCTTGATGTACATGCGCATGCAATGAAACGACACACTAGGCCCAATTTCGCTTCCACGAGCGCCAAAACTGAGAGGCCGCCACCAACAGAATTGGGGCTTCATCCAGTTTTGAAGTCCGATTCTGTAGGCAACTTGGCATACACACCTAATATTTGTGACTTTACCTCTACATACATAGAACTATTCTTGGACAGCTGCGGGCTGTGCCGGCACTGCCATAACGAGTCAGAATTCCCCTGAATCAGGAACACATCACGTTGTCGGATGTTCCATCATTCAGCAAAGCCACATGGCACAGAATGGCGCAGCTCGCGGACTTTGGTGGGTGAGAGGAGCTGGAGGAATGCAGAGTGACCCACTCTAGCCCACATGAGCCATTCTGCGAATGCCAGCTGCAACGTCATGATATGGTACTAGGGTTGTAACCTAGGTACCTATGTAGTATCTACATAGGTACATAGTCTACATGACCTACTCCGTACAGAGCTTACTTACCCTCGATTAGAAGAAGATCAAGCCCCGAAGATCGACAGGGAGGATCTTGTTATGTTCGATCTCGAGTCCGTGATAGTAGTTTTCTATGTGAGCTCAAGAAAGGAAAGAACGTGGTGGTCAATAGTGAGAGAGCGGTTCTCTGTGCCTGGCGCCTTCGTGGGCGGCATGACGGAACAGTATGAGCTCTCAGGTTGTAAGTTGTTTGGGAAATCAGGCTGTCAATAGTCGTCTTTACTGCCTGGTGAAGCAAGATAGATGTTCGAGGCATGATGGAGTTGAAGCAGCGCAGAATGGCACAGGACGGCAGATTCGATCCTTACCACCGGCCCAAGCCGAAAAGGCTACAGCCTACGACCAACGGACAACAATATAAAGAAACGGATGTCCAAAGAATGGCAGCAAAGATGACTTGCACCTGATGAATGGATGCTCTCGGCTTGCTGGTCTTCCTTTACCGAGATCATCCCTTGCTAGCTATTTGCCCTAGATGAACTGTTTTCCTGTCTCGATCGGGTAAGAAAACGTTCAATGCGCTGCCAACTCAGAATACCAGGGGATAAATCGTGTGATGCTCACACTTTCCCCCATGGCTGCTGTTGAACTTGACGATCAATGCCGTAACATCCAGTTCCTGCCAACTTGGCGACGACTTCAGTCAAGCAACGTTCATCTAGACTCATAGATTATACTATAGTTGGCCCGTGGCTACATTATCGCCTCTGGTATTGCGAGGGCGGACGGAAATCTATACAACGCCCATCCCCTCCTCCCTCGACCTCTTTGAACGCATCCGATAACCGGGCTTCAGCGACAGGCTACAGCCATTCGGAATTCCCTTGTAAATACGGAGTAGGCGTTCTCTGATCCTACTCGAGGGTATGAATGAATAAAGAACTCGTATAAGATTGACACTGCTGAATCTTTCCCGGTGCTGGTGGCTGGGACAGTCGAGCTATCGAAATGCGTCCATATGTAGGTATGTATGTACGTAGGTGCATGCATCCAGCCTCCCCAGTTTCAGGAGAATCACGGCGGAGGAGTCGAGGACTGAAGACCCACTTTGACCTGTGTACAGTGTACCTAAGGTACCTAGATACCTACCTCCTCATAGTACGGTGCACATACCTTAGGTACCTGTACTGTACGGAGTAAACGCTTGATTGGGGCAGACATGACCACCCCATATCATGGGCGCTGATCACCTCAACAAGCCGACAACTGTCGATAGCGTCGTTGGGAGTCGTAATTTCGGCGAGCTGACAAGGCTTGCTCTGCATCGAAAAGTCCAGACATCTCAGTGTTATCAATCGTCAGCGTCGGCATCTCCTTGTTGAAGACATACAAACGCACTTCTCATCAACCATTGGAGCTGAACATGAATTGGTCGTCGCCCTCACTGCAGCCACTTGGCGCTCAGCCTGGCGCGTTAGACAGCCAATTCATATTCTACATTCCTCCGCCGCCGGTTGAAGCTTCAAGTAGCTCTGGCCCAGGCCTATTGCGCCACCATGAGGACGCTGACGGCGATCAAGACGGCACATCCGACGCTGAAGGCGAGCTCCAGAGCGCAAATCGTCGCCGGCGGCGGCGGGCTGTAGGAGAGTTCAGACCGCGTCGTCGTAACCATGGTGAGCTCCGCCAGCTTGTCGAAGGCAGAGATTGCGACCTGACACACCTTTGGGAGCCCAGTTTACGCCCACGCGATCATCTGCCGCCGCCAGAAATGGTGTATGAGAGCTTCGAACACGCCGTCGCGGGCGTCACTGCGTGGGCAAAGGACCATGGGTTGGCTTACAAGAAGCAGAAATGGGCCAGAGGCGGCCGCTATAGACTTTTGATGTGCTGCAGTCGAAGTGGCAAGTGCCGCGAGAGGCTTGATGCTAACGACTCGCAGCCACGGCGAGGCGCTGTGTCTCAGAGAACTGACTGCAAGATGCAGTTTTGGCTTATGGCGGTAGACTATACGCAGCTGGACGGTCAGTGGAGGGTCAAATGGTGCGAAAATAGAGCCAGTATAACTCACAATCACGCCCCTGCACACGACGTGGGAAGCATTGCGATGTACAGGCGAGTGACACACAGTAACAACAACGAGCTCCCTGGCGACGTCATGTCTGAAGAAATCACCATTACGGGCTTCCGAACAAGGGATGTTCGCTTCCCTACGTCTCTGGACAAGACCGGTTCGGATGCTATGAACGCTGCGTGCGATTACTCGTCTGCCTACTGCATCCTCGAGACGAATTCGTCCTTTTCCGGCCATGGCATGGTGAGTGCCCTTGTCTCTTTTCAGTGTTCACCACCTCCTTTTTACAGTCGCTTTTTTTTTTTGTGGCTCCTTTCTGAACACAACGGGCCCCTATGGTCTTTCGATTGCCACTTTTAGACATTTACCATCGGACGCGGCAACGACATTGTCTGCGCAGCCATCCGACACGTCGCTGAGCGTCTTCAAGGCAAGACGCTCTCTTCGCTCGTCGGCAGCTGGGGCCAGACATGGCGCTACCTCGTGTCCGACAGCCAGTTGCGGTGGATAGGTCCTGAAAAGGGTGTCATCCATCTCGCCCTAGGGGCCGTCGTCAACGCCATATGGGATCTCTGGGGCAAGGTCCTGGGTAAGCCCGTGTGGAAAATCGTGGCCGACATGACGCCCGAGCAGTTTGTTGACTGCATCGACTTCCGCTACATCACCGACGCCCTGACACCGGCCGAGGCGGTATCGCTGCTCAGGGACGCGCAAGTCGGCAAAACTGCGCGTGTGGAAGACGCGCTGAAGAACAAGGCCGTGCCGGCATATACCACGAGTGCCGGTTGGCTCGGCTACGGCCAATACAAAATGGAGGCGCTGCTGCGGGAGACTCTCGCGCAGGGGTACCGGCATTTCAAGCTCAAGGTCGGAGGCAATCTAGAGGAAGACAAGCGGCGACTGACGATTGCGCGTAACGTAATCGGCTACGACCGCGGAAACATTCTCATGGTGGACGCAAACCAGGTCTGGTCGGTGCCCGAGGCCATCGAGAACATGAAGCAGCTCGCCGTCTTCCAACCCTGGTTCATCGAGGAGCCCACATCCCCCGACGACATCTTTGGCCACAAAGCCGTGCGCGAGGCCCTCAAGCCATACGGCATCGGCGTTGCTACCGGCGAAATGGTCCAGAACCGCGTCATATTTAAGCAGATGCTCATGAATGGCGCTATCGATGTTTGCCAGATTGATGCCTGCCGCCTCGGTGGTGTCAACGAGGTAATGGCTGTGCTGCTGCTGGCCAAGAAGTACGGCGTGCCTGTCGTGCCCCATTCCGGCGGCGTGGGCCTCCCCGAGTACACGCAGCATCTCAGCACTATTGACTACGTTGTCGTGAGCGGGCAAAAGTCAGTGCTCGAGTATGTCGATCACCTGCACGAGCATTTCCTGCATCCGTCTGTCATCAAGAACGGCTATTATCAGACGCCCATGAACCCTGGATACAGCGTGGAGATGAAGCCTGAGAGCATGGACCGGTTCGCTTATCCGGGTGAGGAGGGGGTCAGTTGGTGGACGAGTGAGGAGGCACAACCGATCCTGACGGGAGAGAAGATCTAATTTGTAAGAAGGGAGCACAAGATCACAAAATAAGAATGGAGAATAAGATGTCATGAATGTAATTTGTAAATGTCACTCGTAAGAAGGGAGCACAGAACCCGAAATTGAGAATGGGGAGAAGGGCCTTCATGGATGAAAATCAGTAAAATCAGTTAACTGTGTGAAACGGACTGTAAGAAAGTAGCAATCATTGTCATTTTTGAATGGCTACACACGGGAGCACGCAGGGCCCCCCTCATCAAGCGAAGCAGGACGTCGCCAAATTACAATTGTGGCTTCAAAGCGGAGGCGTGACCGACGCGCCACAGCCCAACTTCTCCCACGCGATGGCTTCCTCCCGCAAGAATGCAAACCGACTTTCCCACAATGGTCCTCACCACACCATGGAACACCTCCGCGGCCTCGCGCCCCCTGTGCTCTCTCACTTCCCTCTTCCTATTATGGAAGGGCTTCCTCCTAGCCGTGGCTCTCATCGCAGCTCTCGCGCCCGCCTACGACACCTCGACGACTCTCTTCTTGGAGCGCATGTACGGACGCGATGCTCGCGTTCCTCTTCTTGCCGCGCAGCTCACGCGATGGGATGCCCTCTACGCAATGCACGCCTCCATCAAGGGCCGTATCTATGAGCAGGAATGGGCGTTTGGACTCGGCTTGCCCGCCCTGGTGAGCGGCATCGCCAGACCTCTTGCTGGGGTGACGCCCTCAGGGTACGCTCTCGAGCCCATGGTGGCGATCTTGTTCGCGCATATCACGCATTTCTTCGCGGTGCTTTGTCTGCACCGCCTTACTGTGCTGCTATCTGGTAATCCGCGATTGGCCTACCTATCTGCTGCGCTGCACATCCTTTCTCCGGCGGGCTTGTTCCTTTCGGCGCCGTACAATGAGAGTCCATTTGCGTGCCTCTCGTTTCTGGGCAATCTGTTGTTCGCGATGGGCTTGACGAGCGCGCTGCTGGGACCGCTCCGGACACATGGGGCTATGATTGCGGCGGGTCTGTCATTTGGCCTGGCGACCGTCTTTCGCAGCAATGGTTTGACGAGCGGACTTTTGTTTGCGGTTGAAGCCGTCAAGAATCTGCACCGGATCGTTTTGGCCAGCTCGGGCTCGCAACGCGTCGGCGGCATGGTGGCCCTGATAGTCGCTGTTCTGGGCGGACTCTGCGTGGCTGCTGGATCTATCGTGCCGCAGACATTGGCGTGGATGAGATATTGCGCGGGGGATCGTGATGTGTCGCGACCGTGGTGCGACAAGATGGTGCCGAGTATATATACATTCGTGCAAGAGAAGTACTGGTATGTTGTATCGCACTATTCTCTTTGCTTCTATTCCTTTTGTTCTATTCTTCTATTTTATCTTCTCTGGGTCATCATAATCCTGACTCACGCCTTTTTGCCACAGGAATGTCGGCCTCTTGCGATACTGGACCTTGAATCAGGTGCCTATGTTTCTACTCGCTGCGCCCATGCTCGCCATCCTTCTTACGTCGGGCATCGACCTGTTACAGAACCCGCAACAGGTAAGCAGGGTGGCAGACAAGCCAAGAAACGATGACGAGGGATGCAAATGGTTTGTGCGCGCGCTCGCAGCCAGCCAAGTGGTAGTGGCGGTCCTGGCCATCATGACATATCACGTCCAGATCATTACGCGCATCTCTTCCGGATACCCGGTGTGGTATTGGTGGGTGGCCGGCTGCCTGATGGAGAAGAAGAGGCAGCGTCTGGGAACAGTCATTGTCATGTTCATGATGTTGTACGGGGGGGTTCAAGGGGGGCTGTTTGCCACGTTCCTGCCGCCGGCATGACGGCGCTAGGTCTCGCGCGACTCTGCATGCAAACAAACGAATTGGACAAATAGCAGAGGACAGACTGCACTGCTGCAGCCTCATCGTTTTAAACGCCCGACCGGCGATGGAGGGGTCACATGCCGGCACATACACTTCAGGAACACCATAAAGAGCCATCCGTCTCAGGATGGAGCTTACATCTGATCATGTTGAATGCATGACTGATTCAGAAGTTACCACACACACACGGGCGCATTCCGTCACACCAAAAAAAATCAGGGACTCCATACAGAGTTATTGCACCTTGAGGCGCTCACTCAAGCATGTAACCATATCACAAATTTGGAGCGCGCGAGTGATTAATACGCTACCATCCACAGACGGGCGCGTAGTCGCACCATTCTGATGTAGAGGTTCCGAACACACCGCAATGCTCTCATGCAGTCATCTCGTACCTCCAGCCATCCGCGCATCACGACAAGTCGGCGCCTCGTCTGCAGGACGCCAATGCCGTGCGTCTTGACTCTGTTACAAATTACAAAAGCCCTGGACAGCCAGCGAGACAGAGAGAAGGTTCGTTTGTTGGCTCAAGCTTTGATAAGTTTGCAGTCCTCCCCTTTCTGTGTGATTGACAACTGCCAGCAGGTGAGTGAATCACTGCACGGGACATGAAAGAATGTTCACGGATCGCACATCCCTACAAAAACACCATTCGTCTCGTCGATATTTTCAAGAAGTCGAAGAGATCCACAACGGTCCTTACTTCATCAAAGGACTGTGCCACCGACTACCCAAACCCGAAAGTCCCTCTGCGGACCATCATTTGCTCGAAGAAAAAGAATGGAAAAATTTCTGAAAGAGAATAGAATGGGAGCTCCTCACCACGCAAATACCAACGTCACCGCCCCACACCGCGCCATCGAGTCCCGAGTCTCTCGACCATCCACTCTGCACGCGCCGTCCCAATCGGGTTCGATCCAGACCAATAATGCCACGACCAATCCGACGTCCTTCTCCTCGGCCTCCTCGGTCAGGCCTCGCAGCAACGGCGACGATGACGGCGACGACGAAGACGATAGTACTGACGACCTGGATGGCCTGCTTAGCGATGTCATCTCCGTCCACGACGATCTTGCCACATGGCTTCAACATACGGGCTTCTGGGATGTGGATTACCGACGGGCCATGCTCGCCGACGTGCGGCGTCTGAAAGGCCTCGAGGCGGAACGGGCCAGCGTCCTGAATAGAATCCGCGCCAGCAAGCCGGGGATCACGGGTGGTGATGCTCCAGCCTTGGTTCCCATTGCTGCTGCTGCTGCTGCTACTGCTACTACTACTGCTACTACTGCTACTGCTGCTACTACTGCTGCTACTACTGCAACTGCTACTGCTGCTGCTGCTGCTGCTACCGCTACTGCTACCGCTACTACTGCGGTTGCGCCTAAATCGTCACATACCTGCGCATCGGCGCCGGCTGCTTGTCCAACGAACTCGACAATCGAGGCGAATCTGGCACGCTACGAACTTACTGGCCCACTATACAGACGAATTGCGCAGACACCTGCTGTCAAAAAAGGTAACGACTGCTCCAAGAAGCACTGTGCCGTTCCTGTGATGCACAGATACGCACTCAAACGTACATACATTTACTTTCATGCCCACATATGTTTCCAAAGGAGGAAACCAAAAAGAGCCTGTAGAAGCTAAAATTAATGCCCTCCAGGAACGCGCTACTTCCTCGTCAAGTCATCCACCATGACCAACGTGATGAGGTCCCAACAGGACGTAAGTCCCCCCTCATATGTCACTAATGGGCCAAAACGCCACCCTAAAAGACACACGCTGACCCTCAAATCAGAACCTCTGGGTAACACAGAACAAAAACGGTTCCCTCCTGGCACAAGCCTTTTTGGAGAGCAAAACCGTCGTGCTTTTCTTTTCAGTCAACAGATCCAAGGCTTTCCAGGGATATGTAAGCCACCGATATCTTCACACGCACCCCCTCTTCCCCTTTTGTGTGCGTATGTAATAAAAAAAAGAAAAAGAAAAAAACCGAACGAACCTATAGCGGGCGAGGAGCCTCCATACCTACTGCAAAGAGACTGACTTTAGCTCTCTGATCTAGGCGCACATGACCTCCCTCCCCGACGCCTCAATCCCTCCCCCCCTCTGGATCACCGCCACCGCAAACGACATGCACACGACGCATCCCTTCCACATCCACTGGGTCAAGACCGCCGAAATCTCCTTTTACGAATTTGCGCACCTCAAGAACGCCCTCAATGAACACCTCTCCGTATCGGTCGGTCGGGATGGCCAGGAGTATCCTCAAGACTGCGGACGGCGTATGGTGCAAGTCATGAACAGGGTTGCTGCTGCAGCAGTGGCGGCCGCAGCGGCAGCGAGGGCCGGGAACAAGACGGGCATGGCGATGACGGGGCTGGATAGGTCCAAGTGGTTTCGGAAGGGGTTGCCTGCGAATCCGGCTTTGGAGCCTATGCCTATGCCTAGGCCGGCCTCTGTGCCGGTCACAGTGCCGCTGCCTATGGGTGTGGGTGTTGGTACTGGGAGGGGTATGCCCAAGGGTAGGGGCGCGGGTGTGAGCGCTGGTGCAGGTGCGGGTGCGGGTGCGGGCGCTGGCAAGGAAGACTTGCTTGTGGATTTGGAGTATTGTAACTAGGTAGGTAAAATAGCGGGCAAGGAGGAGTACGTTTTCCTCGGAGTATGATAACTGTACAGGGATGGAAAATGGGATGGTGATGTCATGGCAATGTAGATGATGATGATGATGATGATGGTGCCGATGCCGATGGACAGATTGAATAACCAAGCCACGGCGTACATTGCATTGCAAAGCGGTAGCATCGGGAGCAAGCTCATATGTAGTTAGCCATTCTCATCTCATGTTTCTATTGAAATATACAAGACCGCATCAACGCCTCGCACAGGTTTAAGAAAAAAAACCAGTCATCAACACCAAACTCCACATGATCAAGAGAAGCAAAAAAAGGAAGAAAAAAAGCGATTTGTCATAAAAAGCCAACAAAACAAAAAAGAAAGTTATTCCCGATTCCATATCGGATTTAATAGTCTTCATCCTCAGAATCACTATTATCATGCACCCGTATAGCCCTCCACCTCCGATCCGTCAAGTCCTGCGCAGCAGTCCCCTCACTCTCCGGGTCAACATAACCCGCACCACCCGCCACACTCAGCGCCACTGGCAAAAACACGAGAGCATGCAACGCCGCAAACACCACGAGCGCCAACCACACCCTGAAGTAGTAAATCTCAAAAATCTTGGACCGTGTAAACGCCAGCACACACACGCCTAGGAGCTTCGTCACCGTAATGCCAGAGAAGACTGATCCCCCGACATTAACGAGACTAGTCCACGCGCGGGCATCCCGGCCTCGCAGCGTCGTGTTGTTGCTCTCCATGACTGTCCGCGAGGGGAACGTGTACGCCCTGGCAATGTGTGCGCAGAATTCGACGGAAATGCCCACGCAGATGATGAGGTTTACTAGCGAGACTGCGTTGAGGGATACGCCAAAGATGGCCATGGCGCCCATGATGTCAATGACGCACATTGTGACTGTTACGGTTAGGACCGCGGAGGTCATTGCTGAGCCGAGGAGGACGGCGGCGATGACGAAGATGATGCCTACGAGTGCGGAGAGGAGCGCCGCGGTCAGGGGGATGATGCTGAGGTACTGGTCGAAGAAGATGTAGAATACGCTGTAGGGGAAGACGTCTTGTCCAGTACGCTCTGTGATCTCGGATGCGATGCGACGGGCCGCTGCGTAGGCATTGATGAAGTCGGCTTGGCTGCGGAGAGGTGTGTGTGCTGTGCGGAAATGGCTGGCCTCTATGGTGTTGTCCTTGTGATTGATCGCCACTGCGTCGCTGTAGGCTGCCATGCCGCCTAGGGGACACACGTCATCTGCTGGAGAAGACAGAAACTTGTCAAGATAGTGGATGAATTCTTCGTCTTCTGGCATGCCGTACAGGGTTGCGTTCCAAGCTGGTTTTCGATTTGCGAAACACGTCTTGCCGTCCTCTACGCAACACTGCTCGTAGACTGGATTGAGCCACAGGAAGAAATCGTCCATCCAGCTCGCGGTCGGGGAGGCAATGTATGACACATTCGGACGTTGGCGCTCGAGTTCTAGTGTCGATGTCAAGGATAACCATTCGCAAGAGGTAAATCTCGAGCAGACCGCTTGCTGTTGTTCGCGGTGGGTCATGTCGACCCCGCGGGTGACGAAGTAGACAGGCGGCCCGGTCTTCATGTAGTCGTACAAGTCGTTGAAATAGGGAATCAAGTACGATTCGTCAGGAATCGCCACTCGCTGGTCAAGCCCAATCTCAATCATGGGGATCAGGGCAAGCGCAGCGGCAAAGACGCCGAGGAATACCACAATGACACCCAGCTTGACGCGCTTGAGGAGCAGGCGAGGCGCATAAGTGTTTTTGATAAAGATCTGGAGAATACTTTCCTCCTCAATCTCGGATACGTGGCCGCTACCCACGAAGCCATTGTTGCCATTATTGTAGATTCGAGCCCTTTTGATTTGCCACCACGGCCAAAGTTCGCATCGGCGATCTTCCACGCGAATCTGGTTCAAGGCGAGGAAGGAGACAAACATGGTCATTTGGAGGAGAGCATTGATCAAGACAGCTCCAGCTGCGTAGGCAGCAAAGTTGCGCACAGCGGGCATGCCCACGGCAGCACCCAGCGCAAAGGCCACGGTCTCTGTCAGAGCAGAAAACAGGATAGAAGGGCCCATTCGACCGAGGGCTCGGGCAACTCGCTCCTCTACCATGCGGTCGGGGCAACTCAGGTTGACTCGGTCTAGTTCGTGAACAATCAAGAAGATGTTGTCCACGCCCACGGCCAACACGATAAAGGGAATCACTTCCACGATAATTAGCGTTGCCTTGAGACCTACCCACGAGAAGAAGCCAATGGATGCTGTGATCGACATGAGGACTATGATGATGCCCAGCAAGCCGAGCGAGACCTTGGATTCGACGAGAAGCAGCGCCGGGTTGCGGAAAACATATTTCAAAGGCGTCCCAAGAGCCATGCAGGCATATATGAACATGACAAGGTAGCTGATGACCACAATCTTGGCATCGGTGTTGGTTGACTTGTTTAATTCCTGCTCTAGACTGATTTCTGTGTTGAACGACAGTCGCAAGCCCCTCTGTTTGGCCTCGTCTTGTACATCCAATAAACGGTCGCGCAATTTGTTCTCCCAATCGATGGCTGTGCCACGAGCGTCACTGCCCTCGGGTGGGTTGTTGATGACCCAAGTGACGGTAAGGGCCTGTGCTTCGGTCACATCTTCATCATATCCTCCCAAGATCATGCTAGGATCAATGGGTTGTCCAAATTTCGGCCGGCAGTCGACGGGCGATTCGGTGCACTTTCGGAGATGGTCTTTCCATGTCTTGGCATTGATCTCGCCACCCTGAGGAAACCAGTAGCCTGTCACCGACTGAACGACACAGGCGTCGCCCATGGGCTTAAAGCACAGATCACCAAGATACTTGCCGTAGGTGTCGCTCTCCAGAGTTTCAATGCTCTTCTCAACGTCCATCCACCACTTGAGGGTGTCGTAACTTAAAACCGGACCGGGTCCGCTTGGCAAAGTGTCATTGACCAGAAAGATCTTTTCTGCGCGGTAAAAGGGCCCAAAGTTGGCGTCGAAGTAGGCCTTTTCTTGCGCGGCCGCAGACGATGGGCTCACCCATAGGCGCGCAGGATTCTTCTCCAGGTCGAATTTGAACCAGCCAGCGCTCAGAACGGCGACAATGAGTAAGCTCAAACCAATCGTGATACCAGGGAAGCGGGAAGAGGCATGGCCAAGACGGTAAAACAAATCGTCGCACCGATCATTGATCCAGTATCGTTTAGTTGGACGATCCCGCATGGCTTCCGTCAGTACAGGACCGCCTTCGTCTTCATCGTCGCTGTGTAGAGCTTCATGGAGTAGTCGCGTTCGCTCAATTCTGTGCTGAGCATATCGCTTCCATGCCACATGGCCGAAGATGGTGGCGGAAAAGGCAAAGAGAAGTATCGAGTACGTGAAGATGGATGCGAATGACAGGCATGGCAGCGCACCAACACGACATGAGCCAGACTCCTCTACATCAGGAAGCCTGGGGCACATTTCAGGACAGTCGACACAGACGCATTGGAAATTCGGGTCCTCATCGTTGCATTTCTTAGGTGTCATGTCCAACGCACCCATGCTGGGATCTTCGTATGTTTCGGGGTAGTTGATCTGGAACGGCGAGCCGACCAGCGGTTTCTTATCACCCAAAAACTTGAGCATGTCGTGGTAATTCTTGGCACCACCTCCTATCAGGTCCATTGCTCTGCTATTGGCACCGCCAAACTTGACTTCTTTGCAACTGTCGTAGAACCCGGAGCCGTATTTCTCCGATATAAGCTGATCTAACTCGGTAACCAGTAGCTTGCCATTTTTGGGAGCAGCCTGCGTAACGTTGACGAATAGTGACTGATCGGGAGAGCAAGTAAACTTGCAGAACATGTTGAAGAAGTTGTGTTTACAGGCAGGACAGGAGCCAATGAGGGTATTCGGAGTGCCGAGCTCGGATTTGAGGGATCGGACCTGAAAGAAATACCAGTGAGCAAAGCAAGCTTCTTGCACGAGGCAGAGCGTGGGGGCTACAATCGTCATTATTCACCTGATCCAGAGTACAGCAGACTGGACCATCGCTCCATTCTGCTCCGCAAAGGTCGACAAGTTCTTGTCGCAGTTCAGCATCGGGGTCTTTGGCCAAGTCATTGTCAACGCAGGGAAGCTGTTTGCCGAACAAGCTCTGCTTGCCACATTGGCCCCGAAATGCGCAGCGGCCGGCTTCATGCTTGGCAGTATAAGGCGCTTCGTCGGCAACGACAGTTTGTAGGCAGGACGACAAAGCAATGCCGAGAAGAGCTGCGACGCGGTGACGCATCTCGGATTGCTGGGCGGGCCACTCGGCCGTGGGTCGAGACTCGAGACTCGACACGGAAGCTGTCGAATGGGGGTGACGGCGCACTGCAGTCGCACAGAACAGAGTGACGCCGACTCGCAACGGGAAAGACGGTCGGGCGTCAGGTGAAGCAGGCCGTGGAGAGCTTGATGAATGCTGTAGACTGTAGTTGTTGTTCCGACGAGAATCGAGACGTCGAGGCGCGTTGAGACTTGGGCGCAGCGAAAGTGCTGCTGCCGGCTGAGGTGCTCCGTTGCAGCGCAGCCACGGCTCATCAACCAGTCAAATGCACGGAGTGATGCTTCAATATTAACTAGCGGCTGGGATAAATTTAGGTAAATTTAACTCGGAATTGAAAGCTGCTGTTTCTGCTGTTGTCTGGAATGTGCCTGGACTCTGAACTCTGAACTCTGAACTCTGGAGCTCCCTCCTTTCCTATGTGACTTAATCCTCTCTGCCTTTTCGCCTCTGCCTTGGTCCCTTAAGCAGCGCGTGGATCGACAGCCATGACGCATGCACATGCGCATTTGCGTCATCGAACACACATTGTATCAACGTTACACCGGTTTGGCACAGCGCACGTACATTGGTGAACGAAATGTACCTAGTAGGGTTGTCCAACTCTTGCCTTGATTACCACATCGTCACACGGTTGTATGCTGAAGCCTGTGAGCGAACGTGTATTGGAGCATAAATGGTTGTCGGCAGCTTATCGTCTGGTTCAGTTACAACTTACGACTCGCGAAGCAGCACAGTAATGCTGTAAAACATAGAGATGACTTTTTGCTTTGCGTCGCAGTTTGAGAGGAAAAGCATTAATTGAACGCAAGGAATTGTTCTCGATGCTTTATCTTGCGTACACGTGATTACCGATTCGTTATTGAGTCGTGGACCCAGTTTGCCGAAACTCAACTCCAAAAGGCGCTAAGAAGTCGAGTCCGTGATGCCGCTGATGCGCTCTCTGGGTCTGGTCAGCCTCTTTGACGCGTCTACGTACCGGTCCCACGTCCCAGGGCTCCCGAGTTCCCGAATCCCAGGCCCCATGCCCAGCAAACTCTGCGCTGTTCATACAAACGCGGCACTCGTTTTTACCGAGAATAGCGGTTGTTTGCTTTGCTTCATCACTTAGGACTCTCTTTTCTTTTCGCTGCCGCATACAATTGCATATCTCTGGACTTCTCGCATCCCGAATAATGACAACTGACACTATTCAGCTGTTTTCGTTGCTCAGGCGCTCATCACAATCTACCTGCCAGCGGCAACATATAATATGACGAGTCAGAAAGATTCCGAGCTCTTGCAAGAGTTGGTGGTAAGTGCCTGGCCAAGTAGAGAGTGAACCGAAATGCGCCGCTCATTGCCAATCAGCCCTGAGTCTCTGACAATGCATTTTCAAACTATTCAGACCACGGGCGTTGACGCTTCTCCGGCAGGACTCGTTCCACACATTATTGGATGAGGCTCTCATTGTAGCCATAGCAGGCGACTTTGAGTTAAAGGACCCTTCTGCATACGCAAGAGCGCGATCAACACTGGAGGATCTGGCGCAAAGCGTTCCCTCGGAAGAAGTATCTGGCTTTAATCCTAGCGGCCTTATTTTCGATGCGGAGGAGGGAATAGGCCATCAAAACGCGCATCTTGATCGTCTCGACCATGTAGACACGTCGACAACAAGTGCTAGCCACACCACATCACAGGTGTATGCGACGGACAAGTCAAGCACAGATGCATCATCCCATGTGCCGGACTCTCCTAGACTAGCTCTCCGTTTAACGTCCTTCAATAAGGACAGCGAAGAGGACAAGCTTCTCGTGCTGCAAAGCATGTTCGCGGAACTCAAGCCCTATGATGTCGGCTATGCGCTCAAGAAAGCGGACGGAGATTTCCAAATGGCATTAGACGATTTGCTCAACATTCAGTATCTGCAGTCGACGGGACAGCAACTGAAGGGAGTAGACGGATTCTTCGTGACCGAATCCAAGGCGGGCAAACGAAAAAGAAAGAAGAAGGGGGACCAACAGGTGGCATCTTCTGATTTCGACCTATCCGGTAGTACAAGCATGTCGAACCAGACCCCAGCGACAGAAAGTATGCTCTCTCCCGCATCCTGTTAATCCCGCATTTCCTTTCTTTCCCTAATCATTCTTTCTTTCTACACCCTCTTTACCTCTCATTACCCCATTGCCTAACTTCCAAGGTCCAGGCCAAGACGAAGTGCAATACATCGCAGATAGGTTCGGCGTACGATCAGATGAAGTCACACCCATCTACCGCAACTGCGAAAGCTCCCAGGGCGCCACCGTGGTAAAACTGCTGGAACAGTACATCTCCCACGGCGTCGAAACCCAGGACCAAGCAGGCAAAGAGACATCCGACACTCTAATCAAGAAATACCGCCACGTGCCGCCCGAATTCATGCCCACCATAGTCCACGTATCAGGCTCCATCCCCCAATTTGCCGAAGACATCGCAGCGCTCCTAAACAAGCACTTCTCCAAGCCCACAAAGGCCAAGAAGATCGACCTAGCCTACAGACTGACGCCGCTCCCCCAAGGAGAAATCGAAGGTAGCCAGTATCTCTCTCCGGGCGCTGCGAATGCTGCACGAATAGGCCCAGCCGCCACATCATCCACATCGCTGAATGCCAAGAGCGTGGCAGAGGCCCTGGGCCGCGCAGACATATACCATCAAGCGCGCCGCGACGCTGCTTCCTCAGCAGCCCAGTTACATCGTCGTGGCGCATCGAGTCCTCTGTACAGACAAGCCGCAGGGTACTACGCAGACCGGGCACGCGAGCAGGCTCGATATGCCCAATCCGCTACATCGACAGCCGCGGATCTGCTCGTAGATGAGCAGAGTACGCGCCGGTCTATCGATCTTCATGGTGTGCTTGTCCATGATGGCGTGCGCATTGCCCGGCAAAAGGTGCAGGACTGGTGGCAAGGGCTTGGGGAGATGCGGGCGAGAAAGGCACGAGAGCAGGGCGGCTTTACTGTCATTACGGGGCTGGGCCGTCACAGTGCTGGAGGGGTCTCGCAGCTGAGGCAGTGTGTTGCGGCGGCGCTGCTTCAGGATGGCTGGAAGGTGAGTGTCGAGACGGGGAAGTTTGTTGTTCTGGGGCGACGGTGATGTGCGATTTGTCGAGTTCGTGAAGAAGTAGCGTTGGATTTCATGATGTATAATATAGTGTGAATGGGACGGGACTGGGGATTTCGGAATAAGTGTACTGTATTTTGGCATGCGAGTTCCATGCAGTCTACCATGGTGTGATTTGATTGCTCAGGCTCTGAATCTGATACAGATGTACGCACCAACGAAGAAGATTCAAGACAATAAAGCAATAGCGAGGAATGCGCCTGAGTAGCTACCTAGTATCGGTAGTCTACATATGAACCATCTTGGACATTTTAGAACATGTTTCCAATCTGACATTGGTGCGTTGTTGCCGCATTTGCTGTATCAGCGTACGCGCGAATATAGATCATCGTCGCCATTATCATCATCCTTCATGTGGAGTTTGCTCAAGGTCCAACTTCCAAGTGACCCGTCATATAGTGCGCAGTGCGCACATCGTACAAGTTACCTAGCCATAAAGGAGGTTTCATATTCTGACAGACCTCTATTCTCTCTAACAACGCATCTATCTATCTACGAGGAACCATCATTTCACAACCTGCAAAGTCATCCCCATGATGAAAACAAAAATCGCTTTGAGAACAAAGTAAATACAACTACAGCAGCCCAGAAACCCTGGCAGGCACGCGGACCGTAGATATGGAGAGCTTCCAGATACACACAAAGCGTGAGACTGACGCGCTCACAGACGCCATCTTTCCTTCCATCCATTCATTCCCCCGGCATCTAGTCTACAGATGGGGAGGATATGTATACAAAGGACATGAAACTCGATTACTGACCAGGGGAAACGAGCTTCCCGAGTGACTTTGTGTTGGCGGTCCACCCTCCAGCCAGGGCTGGACCACCGTTCTCCTGTGCGAATTTCTGCATTCTCGCCTCTAATTCGGGTCGGAAGTGGCGGATAAGACCCTGGATAGGCCAGGCGAAAGCCTCACCCAAAGCTATAGATACGAACGCATTAGAATCGGTGCTGCAAGTGTGATGTTTGTTTCTTTTGGGTGGGCTGTCATGAGTAGGCAACAAAGATACATACCGCAAATCGTGTGTCCTTCGACCTGCTTCGTCAACTCCTGAAGCATGTCAATCTCCCTCTCACGTCCCTGACCACGCTCGAATCGAGACATGATCTGCTCGGTCCACTTGCTGCCCTCACGGCATGGAGTGCACTGGCCGCAGCTTTCGTGTCTGTAGAAGTGACTGAGTCGTGAAATAGCACGCACGACATCAGTGCTCTTGTCCATGACGATGACGGCAGCAGTTCCGAGACCGGACTGGCTGTCTTTCAGGGCATCAAAGTCCATCAACTGCTCATCGCAAATGTTTTTAGGGAGAATTGGTGTCGATGAGCCACCAGGGATAATGGCCAGCAGGTTGTCCCAACCACCACGGACGCCACCGCAGTGCTTTTCAATCAGCTCACGCAAGGGGATCGACATTTCCTCTTCGACAGTGCATGGGTTGTTGACATGACCGGAGATACAGAACAGCTTGGTGCCCTGGTTTCGCTCTCGGCCAAAGCCGGCAAACCAATCTCCACCGCGGCGACAAATTGTGGGTGCGACGGCGATGGTCTCGACGTTGGCCACGGTCGAGGGGCACCCGAAGAGACCAACAGCAGCAGGGAAGGGAGGCTTGAGACGAGGCTTGCCAGGCTTTCCCTCCAGAGACTCGATCAGGGAGGTTTCTTCGCCGCAGACGTAGGCACCAGCGCCACGGTGAAGATAGACGTCGTAGTCGTATCCGGAGCCGCAGGCGTTCTTGCCAATCAATCCTTCCTTGTAGGCTTCGTTGATTGCATTCTGCAGGACGGCTGCTTCATACACGAATTCGCCACGAATGTAAATGTAGGCAGCGGACGCATTCATGGCGCGCCCAGCGACGAGACAGCCTTCGATGAGCTTGTGGGGGTCTTTTCGCATGATTTCGCGGTCCTTGCAGGTTCCAGGTTCACCCTCATCGGCGTTGACGACGAGGTATCGGGGCTTGTTGTCGTTCTCCCAACCCTTGAAATTCATGAAAGACTATGACGGAAAAGTTTTATTAGTCCATCGCACTCTTATCTCCTTCTTGCATGAAGGCACTCGAGACCACACTGAACGTACCCATTTGAGTCCGGACGGAAAGCCGGCACCGCCACGTCCTCGCAGGCCAGAGGCCTTGACCTCGTTGATGATCCAGTTGTCACCTTTGAGAAGAATCTCCTTCGTCTTGTGCCAGTCTCCCATCTTCTTCGCGCTCTTGAGGTCGGGAGGCATTCGACCGTAGAGATTTTGGAAAATGCGATCTTGATCCCTGAGACCTCCGTATGTTCGGTTGGGGGTACCATCCTGTACGGTGGCCAAGCCTCTCACGGCAGTCCGTGAAAGACTCACAGCCTTGGTCGGTGCCGCTTTCGAGGACAGCATTGTATCGTTGGCCGATTGCGCGACGAGTCGGGAATGATGTTGAGGTCGTAGATTTGTCGTGGATGCTGCTGGAATTGCCTCTGGCGGCGAGATTGAACAAATGTCAGCGTCAGAATTGCGGGCACTGTGGTTGGCCAATCCATGGCGCGCATGTACATCTTATCCGCCTCGCTAGTGACTACCTGAATCTATTGTGAGTTTCTACCAAATTGTAGGTACTTTCTATCGCTTCTGATAGTGCATACTTCCAAGTCAATACTTCGCCCTTAGAGACTAGAGTCTCCACTGCGATTGCGCACTAACCGCTTTTTGTTGGTTGTTCTGTTCCGGTCACTTTTTTGAACTTGACCGTTCTGGCAAGCTTTGTTGAGGATATGCCAGAAGTTAGAACATCGTTTTGAAAGCTTCATGTCGCACCAAAAGGCTGACGAATCACTTTCTTATCCACAAATTGGGAATCCCGTCGTCAAACTCTCTACGCTCCTCTTATTACAATGGCGAGCAAACGACACTCTATCCTGCCAGCCATCGACCGCAGTGGCCCAAAGCCACCCGTGAACTTTTCGTCCTCCCTCACCATTTCCGATAACGCCATTCTGCAAGGCACACATTCCATAACGATACAGTCAGAGAGCATCATTCACCCGCGGGCCCGACTCGAGTCACATTCTGGCAGTATACTTATCGGACGGCGATGTATCGTACATGAACGAACCCATCTTGGAGCTCGTCCCGCTGATCCAGGCACAGCTAGGTCTGGAGGTGTTGTGCTCGGCGACTACGTTGTTGTCGAGGTCGGAACCGTCATCGAGGCTGGAGATACCCAAGTTGGTGAAGGCACTACTTTGCAAGTAGGATGCAAAATTGGTAGCGGCGCCAAGATAGGAAGAAACTGCACAATCTCTCACAAGTCTGTCATTGCACCTGGCGAAGACTTACCCGATAATACCGTGGTATACTCCGATGGATTGCGTCGACAGGATCAACGTGGCATTACAGACATGCGGAAGTTGGGGTTGGTCAAGCAAATTGCGGTCCTGAAGAAGATGATCCCCAGCAATCCTGAGAAATTCAAGTGATCACTTAACTGCAGTACCATAGCTTGAAAACGGCGTCGACTGTCATTATTTATACGATCCTGAAAAAGCACTCGACCATCGCACGTGGATTTTTCGTCAGTATGCCATAGCATTCTCAAAGAGCATCCGGAGTTGTTCCCTCTCCACCTGGAGCTTCTTGTCCAACCCAGGTGCCAACATGAGCACACGAGTCTGAGGAATTGTTCCTTCAACGAGACTATCGATGTGCTCTCTTCTGAACCCGAGGTCTCTCAGCCCCGCAGGCTGGTCACCGAGATCAGCCAGGAATTTGGTCAGCGCCTCAGCAAGAACTTCACCGGCACTCTCCTCTTTGACATTGGAAATATCTACGCCAAATGCTTCTGCAGCTTCCAAATGTCTCCGGGGGTTGGAAGCAGCGGTAAAGCGAAATACGGCCGGGGCTGAGACGGCGACAGAGACACCGTGAGGAATCAAGGGGGCTGGGACCTCATAACCAGCGTGCTGATAGCCTGGATTCTGTCCCGATATGGGATACGACATGCCTGCGTGTAAAACAGTCAGTTTGAAAAGCAGGAAATATATACCAGAATGCAACGAATCGAAAGCATGTTTACGCACCATGACATAAGTGGACGCCTGCATTTCCAAAGCCTACACCAGCCAAAGTAGATGCAAGAAGCATCTCGCTCTGTGCCTCAAAGTCATCAGGGTCCTTGACAGCACGAGGAAGATACTTGACAGTCCGGCGGAGCGCATGGAAGGAGAACACATCCGAGATGGGATTGGCGCCCTGGTAAGCAGGTCTCATGATGGGGTTAGGAGGTTGCGGAGTACGTTCGTTATACGGAATGGCGGTCCAAGACTCGAGAGAATGACACAACACGTCGAGCCCTGAACTAGCTTTGACAGCAGCAGGCATGGTTCGGGTATTGAGAGGATCGCAAATTCCCAATGTAGGCTTCAGGTTTCGGTGCGCCACGCCTGTCTTGGCTCGCTTCGATACAAGATCAAATATGGCAGTGCCTGTAGTCTCACTTCCGGTTCCCGCTGTCGTAGGGACCGCGATGAGTGGGCTGAGTGGCTTGTCAATGGGGCGGCCGTTTCCAAGGGGTGCATTTACAAAGTCGAGGAAGTCGGCTTCGGGATAATTGAGGTAGAGATTCATCAGCTTGGCCGTGTCAATGACGGAACCGCCGCCGACGGCAAGAAAAGCATCTGGTTGATACGGGCGAACCCAATTAATCGCCTCTTTGATCCTGGAACACCAATCGAGTCAGTCACCCTCACCAGCTAAAAAACGGCATTACAAAGAAGGGTTCCTTACGAGCTGTCCTTTGGCTCAACTCTCACGTTGGAGAAGACTTCAAAACCAATGCCTTCCCTCGTGAGACATTCTCTCACCTGTCTCATGGCATCCAGCTTGTCCACAGTAGCGTCTGTCACCACGGCAACTTTCTTGGCCCCCAGGTTTCTGAAGTCCATGCCAACCTCCTGCGTGACGCTGGGGCCGAACCTAATGGACGAGGCTGCCATCTCAAAGGCGTACTCCTTCAGCTCCTGCCGTGCAGATGTTGGCGTGGCATATTTCCGGCGCCCTGCTTCGCGAACCCGCGGTACAATGGAAGGGAGCGGCTGATGATGGCCCGGATTCGAATGACATGGACACGTAGGAGGATGTGTATACTGAATGGTTCGAAGCAAGCTCGTCGCCCGCTGGGCAGCCTGTGGCCGATGAACTTGTCAGTAGGGTGTCGCCTTTACACAGCTATACCAGGAACCACGCAGACTTTGTCTCACATTGGGCAATATTCGAACACTCGGCACCATGGTGAAACGCAATCAGGAGAAGCGCGAGATAGTTGGGCAGGCTTTTTCCTGGTCCTGTTCCCTGGCAAATGTCGAGAGTCTGAGTTTGGCATGCGGCGGCGGGCGGAGAGCGGGAAATCTGGCGCGATGGTGAGAATGTGGCAGCCTGCAGGTCACCAGGCCGGACAATAGTGGTCGGCAGTTACTGTATGCCTCGGATGAGACGTGCTCTGCCAGCTTCATGGTTTTGCGGGGAGCTCCCTTGTTCGTCGGCGAGCGCTTGCATCCAGCCCCTCCATATCGAACTTAAAAATCCACATTCTAGCGCTATGGCGGATCTTTCAATGACAACAGTCACAACACCCGCCAATAAATGTTGTCATGTGCATGATGTGGACATAGCTTCTGGACAGTCTTGACTTGCCGAGTGCGTACCTTTTGCATAGTAGCTTGCCTGATTAGCACATATATTCCTCGTACATAAAATGTCAACAATTACTATTCTTGTCCCTGCCCCTGGAAGCACTCGAACGCATCTACCAGTTCACCCAACAAGCCAAGCCAGCTGAAGTGTAATCAATTACGTACAATGCCATCAATGATCACGGCCCGCTCCACCTACCTAGAAAGAAAGGACAAACATGGTCCAGACGCGTCTCCTGCGTCAATGACACTTGGGCCGTTCACTACCACTACTCGTGATGATGTTTCCTGACACCATGTGGCCATGACAGTAATGGAAGGTCTTCGCTTGACGTCCATGCCTTGTCCCACACGAGCCGGAACGACCCGGCCAATAGGGTTGGGGGTTCGGAGTTGAAGTTGCTTTCCATGCAACAGCTAAGATACTGAAGCCGCAAATATCGATGTAGTGCCATCCGCATCGGGAACAAGATGTAGGTAGGTATGTATGATGTCCGGATGGGCTCTTCCGACAAGGGGGAGCCTTGCCCGGCCATCAGACGTTGTTGTTGCCGCATCCCGGATATGTACACAGAATTCCAGATCGGACCAGACCCACCAAAGTTTTGAAAGTTGAAGCAGCTCGCAATTGCCCTTGAGACTCGAGTCCACAGCCACCGTGCGTTAGGTAGATACGTCAAGCAGAGGACGGTTGAAGCAATCGCTTTGGGCACGATGCAAAGACTCCGATTCTTGTGTTCGTGCAGAGCTGTCAATTTTGCGTAAGATTCCGTCTCTAAGGACATGACAAAAGACCTTTTAGATCTCAACGGAGGAGGGAGGTTATCGAAGACGATTCAGATTGCGGCGGGGCATTGCACGCTGTCCGGGCCAACCACGGCCTGACGTTGCTGCGTCTTCAAGACCGAGCTGAGAGCCTGAGACAGGGAAGGTCCAGACTCCAGACTCCAGTCACTGTCCAAGTCCAAACCCCGTTAGAACTTCAAACCTGTGCTGGCTCCATCCTCTCACGACCATCGACGATCAATCCACGACTTCGAATCGATAACTCGATAATTGCCTCTTGTCGTCGCGGCTTCTCGTCATTGGCGCATGCGCCTCTCTTGCCGCTGCCTGCGTTGCTCCGACCATGCACTGCTCTCCCGTCGATCGCGCCTCTCCTTCATGATCCCCCTTGACGCGCGCACTTGATGGACCGGGCAAATGGGGCCAGGCCAGGCGGCGCCGCTGCTGCTGCCGCCGCCTCGAGGGCAGAGCGGTTTGAAGACGAGAAGCGTCGTATAATCGACAGCTGCTTCAGCAGGAAAGACACCGATGGGTCGCGTAAGTTGAACTCGCACCTACGTACCACCTCGAAACAGTAAACGCCATAACGAATATCACTATTCAAGCTGTCTTTCGTAACGACAGTCGTATTGACCAGACACAACTTCGAAAAATGAAACCTACTGACTAATCTGTGTATTGTCTAGTACTGGAGACCTACATCACACATATTCGGATCGTCGAATATTCCTCACATCCGTCGAGCCCACCGCCGCCGCAAGCTCGAGGCCCAGAGGCTGAAAAGCAACGAGTCATCATCGTTGCTGTGCGAAAGTCTGGTCGTGTTCGCCTGCACAAATCCAAACAGAACATGAATGGAACCTTTTCCATTGGCAAGACCTGGAACCTCGACGACCTAAGCCAAATCGAATCCTTCACCGGGCCTCATGTCAGCGCAAACAACCGTGAATGGGGCAGCGATACTGGTTTCTTGATAACCCTCGGCAAGCCTTACTTCTGGCAGGCCCAGACCGATAAGGAAAAGAAGTTTTTTATAGCCAGTTTGATCAAAATCTATGGCAAGTATACTGGTGGCCAAGTTCCCGAGCTGGGAGGCTTTGACCAAAGGGAACTGGATCAAGTGCTGGGGGCAGGCAGACGACCTGGACCTGGACCTGGGGCTCCTCCCCCAGCAAGACCACCGCCCTTCGAGCAGACAGCCATCCATCATAGTGTCGCTTCGGGCAATCTCCCGCCTAGTGTTCCGCCTATCCCTCCAATCCCGGCACCGTCTTCAAGATCAGGCACGCCCGATGTCTCGCGTTTCCAAAAAAGTCCAGCTGGCATGCGGCCACCTATGAATGCGAGAGACTCGCCCTCTGCTAGCTTTGACTCGAATGTGTCAAGAGACCGCATGGGTCCGAGATGGACAAACCAAACCAACAAGAGCCAAGACTCTGTGGCCAATTCATTTGTTACAGCCACGACTGCGAGGACTGACGACACGTCGAGCCAACCCCCTCGTTCGCGCAATGGCATGAATGGGCCGGGGGCTTTTGGCCGTTTTGGTGACGCTCGAGAGCCTCAGGAGCCGCCTCAGCAGCCTGTGCCCGTCCTTGCTCCGCAAGGTCCTCTCCCAGTCGAGGCAAAGCCACCTCCAGAGAGACGCCGTCCCCCCATGGATCCTTTTCGCCCACAAGATCGCGACCTCGTTCCCCCGCCTCTGAATAGCCCCACAACACGTCGGGAGCCTGTCGTGCCACCACCTCGTAGCGATGAACGAGTACCACCGGAGACGGATACCACTGAGCCAGCGCCGTTGACTGAAATTGTGCAAGACAGCAGTCCAATTTCTGCGGCGCCTGTTTTGGAGAAGCTTGACTTTGAGAGCGTCAAGTTAGAGTCTGACTTGCAGCCAACAATTGATTCAAGTCCTTCTTTGCCCCTCAAGGTCGCAAGTGATGCTACCTCCACCACAGAACCCCCACCAGAACCCGAGGGAGATACACGACCAGGTTTGGGTCCGATGATACGATCCAAGAAGTCCAAGGGAGACATCGCCGGTGTTCTGTGGAAAGCAGCATCAGCGGCTTCGGCTTTTCGTCCTCGACCAGGTGGTGCCGGTGAACGTTTGCGCCAAACTACTACCAAGACTGAGGGACCTGATGGAATCACTGGCGTTGTCCCTGCACCACCTCGCCCGCTAACGCCCGAAATATCTAACCCGGCGACCCCTCCCGTTGAAACATCGGAGCCAGAGCCAACACCAATTCCTGCCGAGTCCAATGGGCCAGAATCCGTCCCGGAAGTTACGCTCACCATTCCAGATTCTGTTCAAGCTAGTGCCATCATCGAGCCTGCAAAGGAGGACGTACCCAAAGACGTGCCACGGCGGTCAGTTGTGGCTGGCAACGATGCTAAGTATCTGCAAAGCCTCGGCGTCGATCCAAATCTGTTAGACGAGAGGAGCGAGGAGTTTGGCAAATGGTTGGACTTTTTCGGATGGGTGCCTGGCTTAGAGATGCGATCTCACTCTACAGAAGAGATGAAGGTCGACCTGGAGCGCGAGATCAATAGGGCGCAAGCAGGGGGTTGGCTGGCGCGGTTCCAAGAAGAGGATGAGCGAGTATCTGCTATCAAACGCGGTATCGACTTGGCCATGACAGAGTGTGAAGAGCTTGATAATCTATTGACTCTTTACTCTGTTGAGCTCTCTGTAAGTGGAGCCACGTTTTTTCTCTCTCATCCCATGGTGACTAACTGGGCGTACAGACTCTTTCAGATGATATTGCCTACATCGAGGCTCAAGGTCAAGGTCTTCAAGTGCAGACGGCCAACCAGAAGCTGCTGAGAAAGGAATTGGAGTCCTTACTAGAGACGTGCGCCATCACGTCCACCGACCTCGAAGCTCTTCGTTCGGCTCCCTTGGAAGACTCCCGCGGCTTGCAGGAGGTTGAGACCACTCTGATTACGCTTTTTAAGGCCATGGTCAAAATAGATCCCACTTTGGGTGGTGCCGAGCCTGTAGCGAATGCCAAACCCGCCCTTGACCAGACTCCCGACTTCAACACGGACTACGGAAACATGCGTATTGTACAGGAGAAGAAAGAAATGTACCTGCAAGAAAGCGCTCATTTTATGCGAAGGCTCATCGACTTTATGGGTCGCCAGTTCGATGAGTCGTCGGCTGGCTCGCGGAGATCCCTCGAAGGTGCCTTGTCCAAAAAGGGGGACGCCTCTCATTACGATGCTGGCAGAGAGATGCTTTGGAAGTATAGTCCGCTGATGCTGTACGCTCGCGACGTCGATTTACAGAACTGGAATCGTTTGATCCAGATTTACCAGGATAAGAGCCATCCATTGTACAAGGGACACTTCCAAAACGTCATCGCTCTCTGGCGCAAGAATGCTAGGAAGATGACGGGAGAAGAAACCGAGCTGCTCTTCTCGTTCAAGGTCGAGAAGCAGCAAGACGGCGTGGCCATGGCCGCTCGAAAGATGACAGTGAAGCGGAGCCACACCCTAGCAAGAGCGCTGCGATCTCCCTTGGCGGATCGGGGGGCCAACGCGGACAAGTCACCTTCTGATAGCCGAAGCTTTCCTTATGAAGTCTTTGCGGGCGTAATGGACGATCTTTCGCCACTGGTGGAAATGGAGCAAAATTTCATCGTTGATTTTTTTCACGCCACCACCTTGGAGCAGAGCGATTTCGCTGATGCAGTGGCTGCAACTGCACCTCGAGACCGTCATGGAGGAGACCTGAAGAGCCATCGCCTCATGGAGCCGGATCGAGACTTGGCCCGCCGGGTAACCCGATCAATGGAGGTAATTTTTGCCTTTCTTCTACCAGAACTGCAACGCCTCATGGAGTGGGTCATTGGGCAGGATCCTTTGTAAGTCTAGAAAACTTCCTTTTTATGAGGCGCTCCGTTTTTTTCCTGGCTAATAAGTACTGTAGACAAGGCGTTGGTGTTTTGGCAGTGTTGGAGAAAAAGCTGTCCGATATCAGCCAATCCAACCAAGATTTCTTGAACACGCTCCTACAAAAGCTGCATGGCCTGCTGGAAGGACGCTTCAGCAAGTTTGTAGAAGAGCAAATCAAGGCCATCGAAGAGACCAAGGTCAAGATCAACAAGCGAAAGGGAGTCATCTCCTTCTTCCGTGTCTTCCCTGCGTTTATGGCGGCAGTCGAGAATATGGTCAGTGGCCTTGATCCGAACTTGGCACTGCGGCGGATGATTGATCGCGAATATGACCGCATATTGAAGTGCATGTTCGACTCGCTCATGGTAATCGCGCGAGAGCTTCCCGCCGGCGGCGTGGCAAGCGCAACGGCAGATCTCGAAGACAAAGAAGCATTGAATTTCCACATTCTCCTCATCGAAAACATGAACCACTTCCTCGAGGATACAGATACGCGTGGCCTGGAAGTGGTTGAAGAGTGGAAGGATCAGGCCAATACGGAGTACCATGAGCACATGGGCATGTACCTCAGCGCTGTCATGCGCCGACCCCTGGGAAAGCTACTGGATTATCTGGAAAATATCGAGGCCCAGATCCAGACTGGCAAATCCCCCACGTCTATCGCGCGGCAGGCTTCCAACGACCGAAGCATCTTCAACAAGATACTCAGCAACTACGACGCAAAGGAAGTTCGCAAAGGTATCGAGGCTTTGCGGAAGCGCGTCGAGAAGCACTTTGGCGATGCCGATGATCCTGCCCTAAGCCGTACGCTAGTAGCCAAAGTCACGGCCGATTGCGAGAAGTTCTACCTTGATGTGGAGAGCAGAATAGGAAAGGTCACCACAGATGTGTATGGAGGTGATGTATCATTTGAGTGGCCCAGAGCCGATGTGCACACGGCATTCCGATAGAGTTGGCTATATCAAGAAGATATGATGTGCGCGACTATGGAGATTCCACGACGAACACGTGACAGATAGAAGGTTGTCCGTACTCTGGGCAGAGGGGGGGAGGATTTGTTTGATTACCTGTTTCTCTTGCTTTGGGGGCTTGTCTTCATGATGTGACGTGAAAGAGGTTCATGATACGGAGACGTACTTGGAGCTTGGAGGAATGTCGGGCGTCTACGAGCGCGTGTATACTACATATGACTATTGATGGGGACAGAGAAGGGGAAGGAGAGATACTTGGAACAATGACAATAACACCAACCTGGAAACATGCTTGTACATGAATTGCGCGCCCCGATCGACCGTGTGGTCAAAGCAAACAGCAACTGACGACTTCGAGAATCAAACAGCGCTTCGAATGCGCTATCAAATCCTAATTCTTCTGGCGGCAGCTCAACAAAATTAATCAGCCCAATAGAGGGCAGAATGCAACGATGAAGTAAAAGCCCGGGTTTCCTATCGATCTCGCTGTTCTTAATCGCGGCATAATTTCGGACACCGCGCTTGGTGAAGCAGATTCACGGGTCCTGGCACCGAGTCCGTTTTGGTGATGTGGTAAATCGCGAGCGGCAGGCGCAGGAATTGGCCATGGTTCAATACGGCAAACATGGGCGGATGGATGCAGACGGAACGAAGCTCCTGATACATCGTCGCAGCCTTCGCTTCTTGGCTACTTGGAATGGCCGACGATCTTGGAAGGTGCGTGTCGATGAATCAGTCGAGGCAGGTGCGAGCTGGTCGCACAGTAGGAAAAACAACATAAACGACTCGACTATGCAAGAATTCACACCCTCTGGGCGGTTGGATGCTTCGAGGGCTGCATCTAGCCTCAACACTCTTTGATTTATCGATATTCGCGCGGAAGCCATCTCTCTTTCTGTTATTGATTGGTCTCGTTCTGAATACTTCCGCCCACGAAGACACTTCTTTCATCCGTCCTGTCTGCTCAATCTGAAGGAAAAACAAATTATCGTGTGGCCGCCAATAACAGACGTTGGATAAAGCGTCCCATCAGTTCAAATCCTCGCCTCACGGCGCTGGTATTGAAGCTTGCTTCAACCAAACAAGTGCTCGCCGCGGCACCAACGAAGCGTCTGGGTGACGGCATCAGCAAATTTCTGCCACAGAGATACCACTCGAAGCATGCGCCTCTTTACCAAAAAGCAGTCGTCGAACGAAGATGTCGAGTCCACGGCCGATGGGCGGGAAAAGAATACGGTCAAGCCGAGTGCGGAATTTAATTTCGGGCACTTCCTCTACCTTTTGTGCCGCGATGCTATCCCGGGCATGGTTGTATCGGCTGCCGTGAATATGGCTATATCGTACGGTGAGACTGCATGAGAGTTTCCTTTTCCCTTTCATTCTCGTTTTTGACGACACCTGGATCACACAGCTGCTATGGACAAAGGCGTGAAATTTCGATTGCTTTTCGCTCCAGAAAGCTCGAGCTAATCTTGTGCAGTCATGTACGTGGTAGCCAACGATGGACCGACTGTGTGCTTGTTTAGGTTACCCAAATCTCTTGCGGGCGATGCAGCCGTGACTATTGTCGTTCACTGCGTCATTACTTGGTTCCTAAAATTCCATCTTGTACGAAATGACCTCCGCCATGGTCTAGCGCAGCCCATCGCCTCACGCGACGACGAACCGCTGACCGAAGAAGTTTGCTGGCTCATGTTTTTATCCCCAGAAACAGGAGAGGCTGTCGAGCCTGTTCGTATGAACTCAGTAAAGTGGATTGCTCGACATCTCGTAAGAGCGCTTGCGTTCGCTTCGATGGTGTTTCTGGCGTTCTGGCCCATCTCTCTCGTCCCACTCATCTTGTCAGGCGATCGTGAAGAAACCGACTTCAAGTACCGCCGAATATGGGTACCGCAGATCTATAAGACAACTCTAGGAGGATTGCTTGGCTTACTCACGTCGCCCATCATATCGATGTTATGGTTAATGAGAGCTGGACGGGAGGCCAGTGTTGAGGATTAAGAACGCGCAAGAATGCCAGGGGAAACGAGTGATAGGGGTATATCTTTGTCTCTGCATCACTTTCAAATATCGCCAGAAAGTATACAATACAGGTCTATTCTTAACGCGCCAATTCTTTCTCAAAGACAAAAGCTTGTCTTCATTGCGCGCAAAACCCGATGGGCTTGGGCAGATAGTGGACAAGTAGTGAGTGCCATGTGCGACGTTCTAAAGCTAAATCTCGACATCCCTGAGCCCCCTTGACCCAAAAGGTGACATCTTTAAGCTACTGTGATCAAGCAGGTCTATTGATGATGACGATGATGATGATGTTATGATTGAAACTCGCTGCCATCCACTCTTGATGGTCAAAAGATCACGAGTGCTGCACTGCTGCTGGGCTGTTATGTTCAGGTTGTTGACCTTGCGCACAAATCCTTCTTGCCTCGGACCCTGCGGATATGCACGTCAATGCCGTTTTGACAGAGAGCGCGGTTGGTAGTATTCCCGTCGCTTCGTCAAGGGCTTAGAAGTTAGGTGTTCAGTGGCTTGCACTGATGGGATCTATCATGATTCCTGTCTAAGAAGCCGTAAATTTAACACGCGATGGGAAACGCGACGAATCATTGCGATGAGATTTGGTTTGCCCTCCAGAGTTCTGGTTGCTCCAAGTCGCGAGGGAGATTTGGGACATGACCTCCAAGACTTGAGGTGAGCCGAGAAGGCCGCGAAAAAGCCTCCCCCGAGCTGTAGCCTGTTATACGTAGCACTTATCGTTCGGGGTATGTAATCACGTAACGTAAATGATAGAATCAATACTCTCGTGCCTTATATATGATACCGCACCACGGAAAACTCACCCCTCTATTCAATGGAAAGGTACTCCGTATATTCGTCGAAATCTGCAGAGGAACTAATTCCCGTGCCGACATTTGTGTACTTGTCTGGAGTGTCGCCTCAGCAGAAAAGTGAAATAAACGGAACGACGGAACACGATCATCTCCTCTACAGAAACGGTCGCAGTATCTACCTGAAAGCAGGACAAAAAAACGATTGACTGTTCACAGGGCAATCCTCGCAAGGTCCCAAACTTGCCATGCAGGAACACACGAGAGCGTCACACGGATGACGGTGACATCCACAAAAGGTTGTCAAAAGAGTTGAACAACGAACACTTGACTGTATTCGGCTCGGCTCAACTAGCCCTCTCTCTACTCTCTCTCTTGTCTTAACTCTAGATGAGAGAAGAGTCAAGAGTCAAGACTCAAGACTCAAGACTCGCATGGTAGGAACCTTGTACATACATACCTTCGCGTGCGACCCCCCTTTTGTATAAGATTGTGAAAAAGCTTCTACGCCGGCCCATAAGCTTCTGCAGGCCCAAAAGCTTCGGCAACGGTAAGTACACTGACCATCGCCCTAAGATCGCCCCAAGCTTGTGGGTTCCATAAGCTTAGGCAAAACGTCGTTCGACAAGCTTAGGCACATACGTAGGCTTAGGCATGTGCATAGGCTTAGGCACGTGTACAGGCTTCGGCTCACACATAGGCTTCGGCAGGTACATAGGCTTAGGCAGGTGCATAGGCTTCGGCAGGTGCATAGGCTTTAGGCACATAGGTACATAGGTACATAGGTACATAGGTACATAGGTACATAGGTACATAGGTACATAGGTACATAGGTACATAGACTTAGGCGCAAACATAATTGGCTTGGGCACATAAACTTTTCAAATCACTTGTCAATTGTAGCTATGTACCTAATTGCATAAAATATCTACGAGCCTTCGATGCAGTCTATCGACTCTGTTTCGTTACCTTACGGAGGCTGTTTCCTTGCCTAGCTTGCCACCAATCGATGCGAAGCCAAGCGAGGCACGACGCAGGTTCTGACCAGGCATTGCGAACTTACCAGGACGCAGGAGATGGCTCGTAAGCAATTGTGAAGCCGGATAATCTCTCACCGTGAAAAGCCTTGAGGCGTAACACATGATCGGACGGTGGCTTATCGGGAGCCAAGCCATTCCATTCTTGCCAGCCTCTCTGGCATAAGTTGTCTCTTACCAAATAACGAGTTGACTCGCGAGTGTAATGAGCGACCGATCAAGGAAAACAGGTTAGGTATTGAGAACAGTACTATCACTTCGTGATCAGCCATCAATTAACAGTCGCGATGCGTGGGAATGGGTAGACTCAGCTATCGGCCAGGTGAGCAGGCATCTCTCTGCTGTAGAGGGTTATACGTACAGGCGGTAGTGCAAGATCAGTTCAGTGTCGGCCATAACTTGGACTCAGAGATCGTCCAGCGATCTCCCGTGACTCGACATGCTGTATCATCGAGCACGAGGCAGGGAGACAAACACGAGGTCCATTTTACGGTGACGCCTGCCTGCTCTCGTTAACCAGTCTTTACCAGGTAACCAGCTCCTAAGGCTGTCGGAATCGTGGACGGGAAAGCTGACGGCTTGAGGAGTGACACAGCTTTCGGGGGCTGTCCTTGAACCTCGGTGGTTGAGGAAGAGGGAGAAGAAGGGTGAAGGATTGAAGGAGAGTTTGGGTGGGCGATGGCTCATAGTCATGGTGTGGCAAAGACGATGCTCAGGAAGATGGTTGATCTATTCCGTCTCTATGGAATAGATCACCCCTTTTATATGCAGATATAAAAGGAGCTAAGCGACCGGTCTATCTAGAGGGAGAGAGCTCATTCTTCCTATAGCATCGGCAA
>SRQL01000164.1:0-49081 GCA_018360575.1 Claviceps sp. LM454 group G7
CGGTGTTCCCGGATGGACCGAGAACATGACAAGGCGTAGTTTGAGCGGAACGATGATCGCCTTGCCGCGAAACTCCGGGAACTTACAACCCTCGCGTGGGTTTCGACTAAGAGGCAGGAAGAGGCGAACCCCGGATGGGCCTAGGCAGCATGACTGTGCCGCAACTCCGGGGAACTACAACCCTCGAGCCTCGTTTGGGTTGTAGGGGAAATTGTGGAGGAGAAATCGCAGACATTCTGTTGATGGGTTTCAATGTCAAGGAGGAACTTGAAGGAATTGATGAGCTGAGAATTGCCATCAAGGAGAGTTGCAAATGGGGCAAAGAACAGAGATTCTTTTGATGAGTTTCAATGTCAAGAAGGAAGAAATTGATGAGCTAAAAATTGCCATCAAGGAGAGTTGTAAATGGGGCAAAGAAGCTCATCGTACTTGGTGGCCCAAGTTTTCCTTTGTCTCTCTATATCTTGTTGTTCTCAATAATTGTATACGGTGGATTTCCTTTGTCTCTATTTTCTCTTGTTCTCAATAATAAATGGCTTCGAATGTATAATGATTCTGCCTCATTCTATGTCTTGATTTGTGACACTGTAGTTGGTCCTTGACTCCTTTTAAGTCTCCGTCCAAATCTCAGTCCATACACACTCAAAGATTCAAAGAAGAGACTTTCGGTCGCCCTAGCCTTTGCCTGTGGTGGCTGACAGCTGTAGTTTTTGTTAATGGGCTTGCCCAGGTCTGGTGGCAGGCATCAGAGGGGGCATATTCCTCGAGGACGTCGAATCCAAAGGTCAGGGCTTGATCCTCGTTGACGATTTACAGATTGAGCTCCCACTCGGGAATAGTTGCCCGACAGGATAGTGTCGAAGAGATCCTGTCTGTGGTTATGTGATAGTTAGCATTCTTACCGGCAGCGCGCTGGACTTACTTTGCCCTGCTTAGATTTCCAATGCCACTTGACCAGCTTGGACGTGCCATCATCGGTAGCAATTCGATACATGTGTGCAGTGTACACCAAAGCCGTCCTATCCTCCAAGAATTTAGCTCCGGGATCTCACGAAACCATATCACATCAGGAGCTGTATCACATTATACATAACGTACCATGTCGCGCAAACTACGTGGGAAACCATAGCCAGCCATGGCTCAGAATAAAGTGTGCAGAGTGACAGAGTCGACGTCTGTTGCGAGAAGAAGTCCCACACGGAGTCATGAGCAGTGGCAGCCTGTGGGATCTCGTTGTCCTGTCGTGGCTAGACCAAATGGATGAAATCGGGGAAGGGACATCGTTGCCCACGAGTGACGATATCGAAATTTCCTTCATCGGTATACCTGTCAACATAGCAGCGCTGGTCAGCAATATGGTCGCCGATGATATTAACTCACAATCGAACGGCAAATCCGTGTCACGTCACGAGCTGTGTCCGCACTTCCACGAGAGCCCGCTGCAGTGGAGAAACGAACAAATACGGTCGTCTTCTTGTCCCTTTGCCCCAAACATGAGGCTGTGGTGATATTGCTATAATCGCCGTAGCTGGTGAACCGTGAAGGCGTCGTGGAACGGCTCTTTCGGGAACCTGCGTTGGACAAAGTGTGTCAGCCTCTTGTCTGCGGTCGTCGGCAGGGCATTCCGGTTCGACTCGTACGCTTCCATCTCGTCATCACTTACTCGCCTGAGAGGCATGTACTGTATGTGTATCTGTAATAATTTCCCATCAAGGGAAATCTGCGCCGTAACGAATCTCATCACGAACGAGGAAGGCGCCTTTATGAACAAGAACACGTGCATCGCCTGCGTCGTGTCATCCTTTATTCCATTCATCTCAAACGTGGTGTCACACACTACCTACTTAGATCTATGTAGGGAGGAAGCAAGCCATTCCGATTCACGAATAGCTATGTATGTAATCAAATCCAAGCAACACGCAAAATCTTCTAAACGCCACCTCAAACGCCGTGTTCATAGAGAGTGCATCCATCAACATCAAAGCTCAAACAAGGTTCGCTCCTAAAAGATTCCATAAAACTCGAGTCGGCAATCGCCCAAAAACGCACACGAAAAAGCGCAAGCTTAATTCATCCGAATCCCAGGAAATGAAATGCGGGTTTCCTCGAGAAATTCGTGATCATCAGTTCGCTAAAAATTAAAAATGTGCCTTCTGTGCCATTGCAATGAACCAAACAAAAACATGCTTTTTATGCTTTCTCAAAAACAGGCTTCTTGGTCCTTTCCCCGAACCAAGATATGGTGTGGCACGCGCTGGAAAATCAGTTAAATCCGAAAGGGTATTCATGTCAAAACATGGAGTACAGGCTGAGATAAGTTGGAATAGAAATAAAAGAACAAGGAAACGGATTAAAAGAAGAGATATGAGACAAGAGGAAATCCCCCACATTGCCAAGCAGCAAGCCCAGCCCCCTGAATATTGTACGGTGTATTGTTGTACAGTGTGTTGTATAGTTGTAGTATCAAATAGCTGGCCATCGGATTCGGAGATTGTCTGACCATCGGTGGTAGAGGACATCAGAAAGTTGCTTGCAGTGTTCCATGCCGCTTCTGGCATCGCGACCTGGATATTTTTCGTCGATCAACGTCGAGCACTCCCTGTCTCCGGAGTTGGCCTTGGGGGATTCGGTCAATCTTCGTCGGTGGCTCTTCAGATGCGGGTTATTCGAGCTCATCACTAGTTTGCTGGGACTAACCGAGGGTGGCACAGAGCTCTTGACAATGACCGTCCCTTGCGGTGTCCCGTCATCCGGAATCTTTTGAAGGGGCTGCCGTAGTAACGAGGCACTGAGCTTATTGTCCTGTGACATGCACGTCACAAGGTTGCTCATCAGATGGTATGCACCCTCAGGATCTACTGCATCCAAGGCTGCAAAGGCATCCGATAACTTGCCGAGAGCTTCTCGCTTCTGCATGGCTGACGTCTGCGCATGTAGCTCTGCCAATGTGGGCTCCACGGCCTTGTTGTACAGCCGTCTGCCCAGGACCGCTTCCTTTCCAAACGGCTCGACAGGAGAGGATAGAGGAGGAGGGAGATTCTCGTCACAGAATACATCGTCAGGTGAGCTAGGTCTTCCGAATTGGCCATTGGTAGAGCTTTCCGATGGGACACGACGGAAGAGACGCATAGTTGATCCTGAGTTCCCAAAGGACATGTCGGTTTGTAGAGGCTTCTTGGTCACAGTCGTAGAACGTGAAGGTGCACTTGACCGGACAGAGCTAGAACGCGCGACAGACGATGTACGACGAACAGTTGACTTGCGAATCGTTACAGGTGCTGGAGAGGTGGCGCCCAAAGGCCCGTCGGTGATGTCAAGTCTTCGCAAGCCCTCTTCGGTAGCCAGTACAGAGGAAGGCCTACGGAGTCTGACGGTCGATTTGTTGGGTTGAGTGGGGGCAATGGACCTGATTGTTTCAAATACCCACTCCTGTTCTTCGTCCTTTGGTGATATTGTTTTCAGCGTCTCTTGGTAGTATATGGGGTGCCTTTGACGGTTCTGGTTTGCATCCCACATTTGACGACGGGCAATAAGCTCTTGCAAAGCCTCGACCTTCCCAGCTGCTCGAATGAAGCGATGCTTCAGCAACTCTTTGGCAGAAGGTCTGTTCTCATAGTCCTTGGTCAGACATTGAGCAACAAAGTCCTTGAAATCCCTGCTAAAGTCCCCCTCCAGTCTCGGGGGTGCGTTCTTGGGAATATGGAATAACACTTTCATCGGATGGATATGGCAGAGAGGGGGCTCGCCGTTGGCCATTTCCATGGCCGTGATGCCGAGAGACCAGATATCTGCCTTGAAGCTGTAGCCGTCTTGCTGGATGACTTCCGGCGCCATCCAAAACGGAGTGCCGACAAAGGTATTGCGCTGCGATTTAATGTTGGTGAGTTGCGCTGCGACACCAAAATCGGCAAGCTTGACTTTGCCAGCCTCGGAGAGTAGAACGTTGGCTGCCTTGATATCACGATGAATCTTTCCTTCCGAGTGCAAATATTGTATTCCCAAAAGGAGTTCGCGACAGACAATAGCAATGTGCGTTTCGCTGAAGTTGGCGGGTTTCAACTGTACAATCTTGTCAGCTTTTGTCGCACGACAACGGGGCACAAGTCCATGCGATGGTCACTGTGCCGACAAAGGACAGCGCGAACATACCAAGTCAAGACAAGAACCGCCCCCAAGGTACTCCATCACAATCCATAGCTTGTATCCTCGGAGAAACGAACCCTTGTATTGCGTCACATAGGGGCTTGCACATGTGCTAAGGACAGCGATTTCGGCCTGGATATCTTGAATGTCGTCGTCATTGGATTCGAGATCAATCTGAATTAAGCACACACAAATTAGACTTCAGATTGCGTTGAGCCTGGTTGCAAAAGGGGCGAAGAATGACGTACATGTTTGATGGCGACAGTTTCACCTGTTGCCTTTTCAATCCCTTTATACACCACGCCAAAGCTTCCACCTGAGATATAACATGCCGATTAGTGTTTCTGAATCCAATGTCAAGCACGAATGCTCCGTTGATGATGCGTGGACGAAGTCTACTTACGGCCAAGCTCTTCTAACACCTGATAGTGCTCGGCAAGGCCCTCGTCTGCCATCCTGTCTCACTGTCGAGCAACGTGCCGCGTATGCTTGATTTGGCGCAGTTTTCTCCCCAGTGCTCACCAGATGAACGAAGCTGTGACGTCGGGATACCGCAGCGTCCGGATGTTGAGGCGCCCTGGGGGCAAGACAAATTGGTGGTATAGCGAGAGCGATTGCGTGAAGATGGCGAAAACGGATGATGCAGAGAAACAAGAAAGCGACCAGAATTAATCAGATGCTCGGACTGGGTCGCACGGCCATATATTCGCAGTGGCTAGCGCAAAGTGGTGCAGGCCAGGCCAGGGCGATGGCCCAGTTCGGTCGAACAATTGTCCTCGGTTGGCCAGGGGCAAAAAGATGTCAGGGAGCTTGGGCCGCCAGCTTTGTTTACAAATCTCCTTGAATGGACAGCTTGCGCCGGGGGGGGGCAACTGGGCCTTCGCTGGGGGTTCGCTAGCGGGGTCGTCGAGGCCCCAGGGGTACAAATTAATGATATGAATGGATGGATTAGATGTGCCAGCGGTATAAAGAGAGTGTAATCGGGCGTCGTTTACGGGCGTCGTTTAGCTGCATCGTGAGGCGGACTGGTTTGGTGTTGGCAGCAAAGCAGGAAAAGGAGAAAACGGACAGCTGCAAGGTGAGGAGCTGCACTGTCTATGTACATACCTATTGTTGACCAATTGCGCCTGGCACTGCACTGACACTGCAGCCAGGTGTCAGTGAAGAATGCGCGCCGTCGCCCGACTCGGCTTGGTCACACACAACATCACATCGGGAGGGCCGCACTGCAACGCTGGGTTCGGTGAATTTGAAGCCGTTCACGGTTCCAGCTTCTCACGGCCGCCGGGCAGCAGTTGGGCGCGATTGGCTCCGCCGACGGTAACGCAGTCCGGCCGGGGTTGCAACTTGCAACTCTCGCAAGTTGCAACGGTTTGGATGCCTGCATGTCGCTTCATGGACGCGTGCTTGGGAACAATCAGACGTTCCAGATGCCAGGAGCCCCGGCCTCGACGTCCCGGCCAGGCCCGTGCCCAAGGCTGCAGCAGGACTCAGGACTCGTCAGGAGCACTGGAGCAGCTTCCATTCTGCGCGAAGGAGCTGCTTCATTAGCCGCCCGATAGCTGGTGACAGTGCAAGGCGACGAGTGACGTCTGCATCACCGTCCGTCATTGGACGACTGACCCAGCAGGTGGGGTCCCACAGGTGTCGGTCTGTTCTAACTTCTAGCGCGTTGGCCGCGGACAAGGGCGAGGCTCGTTGTTGTGGCAACCACAGCCTGCTCTGTTTCCCAGCAGCTGGGGCTCGACGTTTTAGCTCGCCCCACCCGGCGCCCGCCCCTTGTCGTCCATCGTCGATGTGCAGCTTGCTGTTCGTCGTTGCCACATTGTCATGCTTCAAGAGATCAAGGGTGGTCTGACGACGGAGAGCTCCTCTGACCGACAATTGGCCTCTCACAATACACCAAGACTCCCGGGCAGGCAATTGACTTCACGTAGCGATCGGACGGCGATCGTTATACAGTTATACCCAAACCGCAACCACCGCGCAGCCACATCTAGCAAACTTCTTTCCACACCGCGGCGCGCATCTTCGCGCCCACGCGTTCGTACTTTTATTACTACATACATACACACTGCGCGTCCACAACCGCGCGTCCACTCTGCAACATCCACAACTGCACGTCCACACTACGCGCTTCTAACTGGGTTGACAGCATTTCTGACGTCTCATCCTTGCTTTTTGGGCTCTTTAGGGACATTGAGTGCCGGGGAACCCTGGTAATGGTGTACAATTGGTGGCATACAACGGAGCGACACACCTCTTTGCATGATAGTTACGACATATTCGTAACTAGCTCTCTGTACCGCAGACAAAGGAGCGCAATCGACCCGCGCCTGCATCAATCACGACCTGGCGGAATCGTAACGGTTCTCACCCTTTCACCGACTTTCGCTCCGTCTCCACCGCCTGTGACAGTTTGGCAAAAAGCCTCACTCGTACTCTGTACTCTTCTTACAATCGCCAACGGCTGTCATTGATCTCGGCGCACACCATCAAGATGGTGCCGCCACCGTGTGCGCTTCCACCGCGCTTCCCGTGCTGGTGCAGAGCTGTCTATTCATGGGGAGGAGAGGTGAGTCAATTGCACGAGCCCCACGAGCCCCGAATCTTGATGGCCTGCACGTTCCGTGTCCCATGAGAATCAATTTGTTTGCAATCGACTAACATTGATGTAGTCAAAGCGAGATTTGGGTTTCATGGAGGGAGACTTGATCGAATGTTTGAACGCTGGAGATGGATCGTGGTGGGTTGGCCGCCTTTACCGCGATCGAAGAACGGTTGGCTCATTTCCGTCCAACTTTGTCGAGGTTCTCCCAGAGGAATTTCGTCCCATGACCCGATCCGTCAGTCCGTTACCCTCGAGTAAGACCAGCAGCCCTAAAAATATACCTGCCAAATCAAAAACGTTCCGCAAACCGTTCGAAGCGTACGCCAAGGCTCCACACTACACCACTGCGAAGACTCCCACGTCATATCGCCATCCTCCCGTCGAGGCGGCAGTATCAGCGTCAGCACCAAATACACCATTGAAGCGTGGCCAGCAACGGCAGAAGGATCGTGCGGCGAACTCTCACTCACACAGATCTGTTCACGAGTCCATTGGAAGGGTCCCCTCTCCACCTGTGGTCCATGGCTATGGATCTCGCGCGCCGTCACCAGCTGCGTCTCTTACGTACATGATGGACCATAGAAGGAGTCTTTCGGATGCGGACAATGCGCCTCCTCCGGCACCGCCTCCTCACAGGCACATGGCTAGTTCATCTCTCGACATGTCGCGGCAACCCTCGAATGCCTCCTTCCGTCCGTATACGCCCACGGTGATAGCACGCCAGAACTCCAATGCCTCATTCCAACACGCGCACCAAACACCCAGGCAGTCATCCTATGCTACCGACGACGAACATCATGAATACAATCACGATTTAGACCACCCGCGCACGCCGATAGACAGGTCACCTCAGCAGGGCTCGGCCGACGAACTGCATATGACGCCATCTCCGCTGCGTGAGGCCATGGATAGCGTGATGGAGCAGCTGGATCAGCTTGACGGGCTCGGCAGCAGTTGGGGTGGAGAGCAATTGCAAGAGCATCAACCAGACACAAAGATCACCGACCCGTGGGCGCCCGAATCCTTCGACATCGTGGCTCAGAAGTCGAGGCGAAAAGAGCCACATCGTGCCAGACCCTTGACTTCTATGGGCTTGCCGATGCATGATGAAGGGTACGAGACCTGGAGTGGAGGATCATCACAAGAGGCGTCCTGCCAGAGTGGTCGCCGTGAACGTGAGCAGGATCTTCCGGCTCTCAGTAATTACGTGGAGCGTATGGAGTCGCGGCTGCGAAATATGCATCAACATAGCGTGAGCGAGTCGATGGCAGCAGACATTGACCTGGATGCAGAAGCTAATGATATGCCACCACCGCCGCCGCCGAAAGGTCAGCCTTATCAAAGACCCAAGTCCTCAGCCGCCGTTCCTGGCAGCCAGCTGAGACAAATGAGACGACAGAAATCGTGGTACGACACTGGCAGAGGGCATGCTGTTAGCGACAGCATTGACAGAACGCTCACGACCAGGACCAATGCCACTAATGCTTCGTCTGGGAATCAGAGCCACACCAGCTCCTCAACACAAAGCAGTGCTCGGACTCTTTGGAGCGGCGTTTCCGCCGGCGGCTTCAGCGCAACAAGTGCTGGAAGCATGGCGCGACAACAAATGCGCGCCCGCAGTGCGATGGACACACGTGAAGGAGATTTAGACCGTCCAGACTCTCCCTTTACCGGCGTGACTTATCACAGTAGTCATGCTAGCAATGCGGCTGCACGGACACGAAGAGCTCAAACGGGATTGGAAGACAGCATGACTGGTGGTCTTGGAGGGCTGGTGCAGCCGAAAGCTCCGAAAAGGAACATTTTCAAAAAGATCTTCGACTCTGCGAAGACGGGTGTAGCAAGCAATAGGGGTAGCTTCGCAGCTGCGCCAACGGCTGGAGGGAACTCACTCAGGTCTTCCCCGTTCAACCGGCCCCGGCCGTCGGGGACATCCTCCGCTCTAGGTTCCAGAATGACGGCTCTCAGCGGCCCAGTGTACGGATCAGACGCAACTCGTGAGATGGGTCTGCAGCGAGGGAGCAACACTAGTGTGGATTGGGTTCAAGTTCGTCGAGACGTGAACAGATCTAATTCTCTCAGCAAAGCCGAGAAGAATGAGCGTCAAGACCGTTGTCAGACTCTCGATCACCCGGTCTTAAACCCTGTTGATGAGCTATATGAAGGCATTGAAGGAGACGAGGGCGCTGACGGCAACCCTGTTCGAGAGCCTCTAGATTACCAGTCCATCAATTTCAGCCAAGTGGACAAGAACTCAAGATTTCTTGGAGACATGCCGCTCATGACAACCGCGATTCAATTAGCCACCGCCTACGTGTGCAGACCATTTAGAAGCGATGTTCAACGACTGCGTGCCATATTCACCTGGGTAGCGGAAAAGATTTGCTGGGAGGAAGACTTCGAGGGACCGGTGGACACTCGTCGCGTCATCCAGTCTAAACGAGCTTGTGCCGAAGAGTACGCGGTGCTTGTGATGGAGATGTGCATCGCTGTTGGTCTGGAGTGTGAGATCGTCAGAGGCTACTTGAAGACACCAGGAGACGTCGCAGACCTTACCACGATCCCGAGATCCAACCACTGGTGGAATGCGGTCAGTGTAGACAATGAATGGCGAATCATTGACTGCTGTCTGGCGAGTCCTTCGAATCCCAAGCGAAGCCAGTATTCGAGTACCAATGGCCCGACTGCGGACTCTTGGTGGTTTCTCGCTAGGCCTACCGAGGTGTGTTGGACTCATGTACCTGAGCACCACGATCAGCAACACGTTGTGCCACCTGTTGCCCACGAAATTCTCCTGAACCTCCCTTGCACCTGTCCTGCCTTCTTCCGCAATGACATCGAGATGGTAGACTACAACACGGCTGTCACGAGGATCGAAGAGCTGGAAATGGTCCACATCAAGCTCAACGTGCCCGCCGACGTCGAGATCGCCGCCGAGGTGGAAGCCCGGGCATATGCGCAGGACGCAGACGGCGACGTCTTTGAAAGCGGAGACATCGTCAAGAAGAGAGCCTTGGCGCAGGCGGAATGGTACAACGGCGTCAAGCGCTACACGGTCAAAGCACTGCTACCCGGGGACGAGGGCCAGGGAATTCTGAAAATCTACGCCGGAAAGCGTGGACTAATGCACAGCATCAAGGACATTCCTCATCCTCTGGCTTTTGCGCTCCCAATTATACACACCGGTGAGAATCCGCCGTACGAATTCGTGACTCGACATCCCACGCCTCACGCCCAGCGGCACGACATATACGTTGTTCAGCCGCAATGCCAGAGACTAGCCCTCAACAACACGTTTGTCTTTGCCATCCGGCAGCACCCTAATTCGGTCGCCCTTGGCCCCAACTCGGCCCTTACACCGGCATCGAACCCCGATAGAGCAAGTCCAAACCCGTTCGCACGACCCAGCTCAGCTATGAGCGTGCAGGCGTCGAGTGTTGGTGGCTCGGCACCCAGCTCCGCGAGCGGCACCGTGGCGGGGAAAAAGCCGGCGAAACTGGCCATTCAGACACCAGGGGGCAAGATCCTCCGTCTTATGAGGAAAGAAGATCGAAAGGGCATCGCAGTAGGTGGCAAGGGTCTTTCGAGCGACGAGGATATCAGCGATGGGGGCACCTGGGAAACTATCATTAAGTGCTCCGAACGAGGTATGTGGAGGGGTTTGGTCCTTGCGGATCGAACGGCGAGATGGTGTGTCTTTGCGGAGTGGGTTTGCGTGGGTTGAGCAAGGTTCAAGAGAAGGAGGATATTTCAGAGAGGGGGGATGGTCTGCCCAAAGTCTGCGGGCCCCCCTTTGGATGCGGGATAATTGTTTGTGTGTGAGTTGTACACTGGAAGCACTGGGAGGCCTTTGAGCCATTGGCATTCTTGAATCATATTTTGGTTGGCTGGTTGAATAGCAAGCAAGGCAGAATAGCCTCGCGATGGATGGCGTTGGTGATTTTCTTTATCTTTGGCTTCAACATTCGAAAAAAGGAAATGGCTGCGGCTGATTTGTTTGGGTTATGTGTGGTACCTATGTAATGGATCTGGGGGAGCATATCGGGGTAACTTGGTGTATGGACAGTGGGAGGTATATTCTTGATTTTTTATAGAGCTTTAATAGAGCTTGTTCCGTTTTTATGTTCGCGCGGTTGGGCCGAATCGGGGAAACTGACGGTTTTGTGGCGATGAGGCCGGATGCAGGCCAGAGTTATATGCGTCGTCTTTCTTTCTTGTCATCAGCATGAGGGATGCAGCGATCGTGGGCGGCGGCGTTGATGCCTGATGCATGGTCATAGACTATCATATTTCGTCTTCCTCGTCATGAGGACCAGGATCTGCAGAGTATAATGGTGTGATTAGGAGTTGCGAATTGTGAGGTATGTGCTACCATCTTTTCTTACCATCTTTTCTTACCATCTTTTCTTACCATCTTTTCTTACCATCTTTTCTTTATCATCTCAAATTCATAATTTGCGAGTTTGTTACAAGTTGCGAATCACATCATACATGTAGATGTAGGCATGTACTGCAGTTAGTTTCGAGTTGTGAGTTGCGAGTTGCGAAGTCAAGAGTCAAGAACTCAAGACTGAATACTCAAGACTCAAACAAACTCCACACTAAGCCGCATCAAGCCTGCCCAGTGCCAACAACCCAACCAGAGCCCGACCTGGGAGTCTGGGACCTAAAAAGGTGGGGCACGGACTTGATCACGACGCGCTCCACTCAACCCACGCTTTGCCTTCGATCTCACGAAGGCAACCAACACTAAACCCTGCCGGGATGGAGACAATCTACAAACCAAGCCCAATACAACCTTGAAGCAACCCCCTAGGAGCTGCGATCCCCAACAACATCGTCCGCATCCCTGGCCGCGAAACGACGAAACCGCGAAACGCGACCGCTCCAACCCTTCCAAAGTTCCCAGCGACATCATCTGCGTACCGAAGTCGTCTACCCATCGCGATTCACCGCTCTCTATCAAATTCTTTGCCCACAGACAAAGCGCCCGACGCTCTCGAAAACGACCCTCACTGTGGACAGATAGGACCCCGCGAGTCGCGACGCAGCTGAACCGGCTATCAGCACCCTCTTCTCGTGAACTAATCGCCATACTTGATAACTCTTCTGCTCTTCGCACCGATCGCTCTCGCACCGTGCTGCTCCGGCGCCGACCATTGAAAGGCACATTGACTCCTTCATCTTGGAGGCTTTTATCCGGCTCGGCCGCTCTGTCTTGTTGTACTGTGCCGCAAAGACGAGGTCCTAACCGTGAGGGCTTAGGTCGGTAGTCTGATGCAGACGAGGCGGATATGAGCTACCGAGGCATTTTGCCTTCGGGGCAGCCGGGGATGGGGGGCCAGCAGCCGCCGCACCCGCCACAGCAGCAGCAGCAGCAGCAGCATCAGAATCAGAATCAGAATCAGCAGCAGTCGCTTCTGCAGTCGCAATATCAACAGATGCTGGGTGGCCAGGTGAATTTCCAAGAGGACCAGTTTTCACCGCAACAGGTGCAGGGTCATCAAGCGCAATATACGAATAGTGCGGTCGATCATTTCTTTGGCCAAGAGCAGCTACAACTGCAACAGCTGCAACAGCTGCAGCAGCAAGCGGGTCAATTCCAACAAGCGCAGCATCAAGATGAGTTGCTGCGAATGCGGGTGGCGGAGCAGCAACGCCAGCAGCAACAACAACGACTCCAGCAGCACTTACAGCTTCAACGGCAACAACAGCTTCAGAGGCAACAACAGCTTCAGCAGCAACAACAGCTTCAGCAGCAACAACAGATTCAGCAGCATCAGTCCATAGACCAGTATATGGGCATCAACGGCGCTTTGGCATCCCAGACTTTCGATTCATATGCCCTTCCACAACAACAGATGCAAATTCAGCAGCAGCAGCAGCAGCAGCAGCAGCAGCAGCAATCCTTGTGGCCGCAACCCCAGTCTCAGCCCCATTCCTCACCAGACCAGCAGTTTTTGGGACATACTTCGCCGAGGCAGAATATGATGGGGATCCAACAGTCCGGGCACGCCTCACCCTTGATGCAGCAGCAGCAGCAGTCACAACAGTCGACGCCGCCACCGCCGCCGCCGCAGCAGCAGCAGCAACAGCAGCAAGTATCGGAGAAAATGCTGCAGATGATGTATCAACAGCAACAACTCGCCCACCAGCACATGAGCTCGCCTCAAATACGTCAACAGCCAACGCCACAGCGAAGAAAATCATCGTTATTACCGTCGCAGATGCAGCGGGAAGTGTCGCTGCAGAGTCCATCGAGCCAGTACACGGTGCCGTCGCCGATACAAAAACAACTGCTCCATCAGCACATTGACTCAACACCGCCGCCGCAAAAGAGGCCTCTCTCAAACGGTCAGGCACATTCACCGCAAGCGTCGCCACATGCGAGATCTCAACATCAGAATCAGAATCAGTACCCACAACCACAAGACCATCAGTTCTATAATCAGCATCATCATACACCTCCGCCTCCTAAATCACGGCATGTACCTCGGAAACCTGTGCAAGATGCTGTGCGAAAACTGCCTTCTACGCACAATTTGCAACCTGAACCTGAATCTCGAGCTGAACCGGAGCCCAAATCGCAGCCTGAACCCGTACCGGAGGCTGAAGAGGAGTCGGAACCGGAACTCGAGCCGGAGCCCGCAAAAGAACCAGACTTCCATCCAGATCCATATCCCTTAGTCGAGGAACCATCATACGAACTGCCACCGCCGCCTGTAATACCGGAACAGTTGAATTTTGTCAACCCGCTGGACATTTTTAACGCCCCTCCTCCTCGTCCACCATTACCTCCACTCCCGATGGGGGACTTTCACATATGGGACAAGAAATCGCGAGATCCCGAGCTCAAGGAGGAGAAGCCGGAGGTCGAGGAGCCGTGCATGAATGCAGCGGATACTGAGCCAGTCACAAGCGTGAAGGCCTCGTCAACGCAGGATCAGATGACGATGAAGAATACCCAAAAGCAGGAGCTACAAGTGAAACAAGAGCCATGGACAGAGCCCAAGAAAGAAGTCCGTCCGGAGCCGAAGATCGAATCTGTGCGCGTGAGGTCCAGCCCGCACTCGTCCGTGACCAATTCGCCCGCGCTGTCGATGAGGTCGCCGGGCATAATAAAGCGTTCACCAGCCCCGATACCTCGGCCTATCAACACCACCCCACTCATGGTGGCGATTGCAGAGGAATGCCTCGGAAAAGCTCGCAGCTCTGTGCACGACGTAGCCATGTCTCTCGACTCCAAGCTCGTTGACGAATATCAAAGGCTGATCGCAACCGCTCTCTCCTGCTTAGAAGCTGCGCTGCAGAATAGCAAGCTCGCGCCACGAGAAGAGGCTCGGCTGCGAATGAGGTATGCCGCAATTCTGCAGGAGGAAACGGAGAATCTGATGGAGGCGGAAACGGCACTCGGAAAAGGTATCACCCTTTGTGACAAGGTATGTTTGCGATTTGTACCTGCTGAGGTGTTCTGCATATTGCCCTCGAGTGACTAATAACATTTTTGTAGCACCGATTGATCGATTTGAAATACTGCATGCAGTATTTGATGCTCAAGGTTCTTTTCCAACGAAACCAAAAGGCAGCTTTAAAGGCTGTCGATGGCCACATATCTGACTGTGAAGCGTAAGCCGGCATCGCGTGATGAAAATTCCCGGGGTGAGGGTGAGCTGACATACCGGCAGATTTAAACACGTTCCGTGGTACTATGCATTCCGACTACTGAAGTCGACGTTCTACATGAGCATGGGGAATGTATCTGATGCAGGCGCGCTGGAAAATATCCGAGCCGTGCAAAATGTAGCCAACCTAAGGGGCGACAACGCCATGACAGTGTTTGCGTCCATATTGGAAGGCCTGACGCTTCTCAAAACGTCCAAGCATAGCAACGTTGAGCGCGTCAACTCTTGTATTGCACAAGCAGCTAAATTTCAGCTGGACCCCACCGTGCAGATTATGCAGTTGGACGTATTGATGCTTTTACTGGATTTCTCTTCGAGCCTGCATCACCAACAGCCGGACGCAACAGCGCAGAAACTACGGCTCCTGCAACAAAGACTGGACGAATGCGAGCAGTGGAACAATATCAAGGCTGATTTCCAGATACCGGTGCACAAACAAACCTCCGGCGCTAAAATTGTCAGCGAGCAGACATCGGCCATCATCCGCCCTGGAGGAGAAGGTGATGGCGAAATGGATTTCGTGGTGATGAACTTCATGACCAAAGTCGAGCTGAGGTCGCTAGTGTATGCTATTTCCACGAAGGCGGTCTTATAAGGACCTTACGTTCAGGGCTGCGCTAACGATAGTACTTGTTGATTTCTAGATTTACCCTGAGTGGCCTGGTCAGCATGCACAAGCCCTCCTCACAAGGTCGTCGATCCACTGAGTTTTGGTTGGAAGGAGTCAAGATTCTCGAGACATGTAAGTTTTCTCAGTCTCTACTGAAGCTTCAGACGGTGGTTGTCAAGCACAAGAAAGACTGGAACTGACGTACTTTGAACATCAGGGGACGAACTCACTGCCGGCATACCGTACGGTCCATCGGTGTCATTATCAACCGCGATTCGACAGCGAGCGTGGCGATCCGACGCGCAGGCCTATCTCTGCGCACTACTGGGCCTCTTGGCAGCTAGTCATTGTCAGTGGAAGCAGGTGAAGCAGTTCATGCTGAAGCTCGAGACTCTTGTTCACTCGAGCACACCGCCCACGGTCGAGTTGCTCTCGACATACTTGACAGGAATCTACAGCCAAGGAACCGGAGACCTCCAGCGCGCCCTAGATATCTTCAGCAGCCCACGCTTCCACTTTCCCCAAACGCCCAACGGCGTCCGAGCCGGCCACTGGGAGATGGCGCTCCTGGCTGGCTTAAACCGGCTCTGGATCATGCAGCACCCTAGCTACCGAAACGACCATCAAACCCACGAGCTTATCGAGCAGCTGCAGCCCTTCTGCATCAACCACTGGAACATTGACTTACGCACCGCCTGGTACAACGTAATCGCCGCCCTGGACACGGACCCCCCGCAGCAACTCAGCCAGCAGAAGCAGCACATCCAAGCCGCCCTGTCCGGCTCAAAGGTGACCAGCAATATCCTCGGCGCTGCCGTCACACTGTGCATCATGCGCAGCCGCTTCTTCGAGAACGTCATTGGGGAACAGGCCCTCAAGAGCGCGCGCGCGGCATCGAAACAGGCCCAGCGGAGTGGCAATATGCTCTGGCAGAGTGTTGCGGATGGCATGCTCGCGCAGTCGTATGAGGTGCAGGGGCAGCGGGAAGAGGCGGCACAGGAGTGGCAGAAGGCTACTCAAGAGGCCAGGGATGCATTTTCAGGGTGTTTATGATTTGATTCTCATGTTATTTGATTTGGGGCTGTTTGGTTGGGAGTTGTGGACGGTAGAGGTCTCTGGTCTGGCGGCGTCAGTTTCATGTCGGAAATACACAGCTTTGTGTACCTCTATTTTGGGACGTCTTTGTTCTTGGACAAATAGGTGCATACTTTGATGGAGAAAAACCTTGTTGGGCGTTCATAGCCTTCTTCTTATCAATCTTTATTGTCGGCGGTCGCTATACCTATTTTGTGTTCACGCTTCCATTTCTGACTTTCCGCTTCAAAAAAAAAAAGTCAACTTTGCTGTACCTGCTTTTCGCTCTCTTACGAATGCTCACTGCTTTCTGTGACTGACTTTGGATATGCGCTGAACTGTGTCGAAACATGTATCTATGAAGGGTTCCGTTGAAGGGGGGTGTTCACATTGTATTTGGGACAATCTCTAACAGGGAGACTAGGCTCCAGGGACCTCCTTTTTTTTGTCTCCTTCTCTAGTTGTTCTTATCTTTTCTTTCTGGTTGTTCTAGCTGTGATGGGAAAAGGGAAACACCATCGCAGGTGTTGGGTGAGACTTCCCACGTCTTGTTTTACCATTGCTATTCTTTGAAACAGAGGAATGAGCTGGTATCGGATGGCCAAAAATCTTGCCATCTGGCTGCATGAAGAAGATTCGGGCATTGCCATTTTGGAGTCAAGTCCAGCCAAAAAAACAAATCTGATCAACGGTAATCGGGAGAAAAGGATGCTGTGACGGCAGTGTCCCAATCTGCCGAAACGAGGGCTTTATTTGCATCAGATTTGCATTTTTGCGTCTAGACAGCTGGTTTATGACTTGTCCATCACTAACTTGAACGTCATCATATGAAAGTAACTCTTGCCTGCCTCACATCTACCTATTCTAGATCTTGATTCTTTACTTCCAGCCTTGAGAGTGCATCCAATCTCAGCTCTTCACGCTCGAGCCTCGCTCAAGTTTACCCGCATGATTATGATACCTGCCTCTTGGGTTCTTAATGGCAGTCACCTGCAGGACGGATCGCGACGTTGACAGACGGATCAAAGTCGGGACAGCCAAATACCCTGAATGTCCATCCTCTACAGTCAGTTGGGTTCCTCTGGACCATTACCACGCAGCCATCATAGTCGTTCGAGACGGCCCAATAATACGTTCCAGATCCCCGGGGAATGAAGCTGGCGATGTTATACGACGGATCTTGCCTATTTCCACATCAGTCAAAAGATATAGACTAGCAGGCGAGCCTACATGCAGGACGAAAGACTTACAATCCGACGCAACAGTAAGTATCTCTCGCTTCGAGTGTATTTGGAATTGGGGAGCTTGCTTCAATGGGTTGGATGGCTTGGGGATCGAGGTCCGTTGGGATGGCGTGCACCTGGAGGCCATAGATGGCCAAGCTGCCAAATATAGCGCTGAACTTCATGGTGGCTTTATTGAGAAGATTGAAATGAGGAGTTGAACAATGGAGGATGTTTAGTTGGCATGACTTGGCCCCCCCAATCCGCACAAGGCGAGGAGCTGCCTGTCTTTATATGTATCCCGGTCCCCCGGATTCCGGCTGTCAACACTGCATGCAGCCTGAAGGAAGCTTCGGTTCGTCGCCGCTATACGTGCGCCGGGTAAATGTAGAATTGGCTGTCAAGTTCCGGAGGTCCCGCTCACCCTCGTGTATAGCGTGTTATGATATCTCAATATATGAGGTAGTAATGTACTCATCACGGAGTCTGTCTCGTGACGCAAGCAAATATGTACGCAAGCAATAGAACATGTGTAATCCAATTCTATCGAATTCAAACAGGGGACGTTCCTGTTAATCCTGGATTCCTGAGATAGCATCATAGCAAGGAGCCTATGTACGCTCCTTAGCAAGGGAACCCCTATTGCTAGATACCTGTGGCTCATTTTGAACGGTACCATCACACGCAGTAACTTCATCTATACGCTTTCGGGCCAGTTTGCATGCTAGAGATGGCGAGCCCTTCGGGAGGCGGGACAAGTGTCCCATAAGCCTACGCTAAACAGGTTCCGTGGTTTTACATTCAGAGGCTTTACAATACATACCTCGCTCAGTACTGAGAGTACCACCTGTTATAGTCATCAATAATCACCGCCTGAAAACGGTCATGCTGTTTATGAGCATATCAACGAACTCTGTTTTACATGTTTCCTCCCACACATCCGTTGCAATATCTTCAAGAGGCCTGCGAATGCGACATGTCTCGAGCAGCTGGAGCTAATGTTGTACCATTGTTCATCCGGGTCCAAGCTGGTCCACTCGACTTAGTACTGCAGTGTCTTGCCTCGGCCGAACAGACGCGAGGCACGAATACGATCAACCTCCCACTGAGGCTCGCCGTCGATCTCTTCAGGAGGTTCAAGATCGGCGATTTGCTGGGGCAGCTGGTTATCTGAGGCTTTGCGTAGGCGGTCTGCGTGAAACAGGTCGCTGTCCTTATACTCGGGCGGCGTCTCCACCACAAAACTGTAGCCCCTCTCCTCCAAGACCTTCCACGGACCAGCCCGCTGTGAATCAAGCTTCAAACTGGGCGACTCGGTGCGCATACCCTTCTTGCTGACGTATACCATGTCCCCGGGACCGAAGTCGACAGGACGGCGCTTCTTATTTGCCTGGAGGGCCTGAGCCTCCTGCGCGCGCGCGGTGTTGGCGACGGCTAGGTCCTGTACGGTCTTGGTCTGATCAACGAACCGTTGGGCGGTGCGTTGCGGGTCTTTATTTAGATCAACTGATGGTAACGGATCGAGAGTGGGTTGCAACTTGCGTGGCACGGTACCGAGTAACACTTGAGCGGCGGCATCCCAATGCTGGCATGCGAGGTGGCGTTGTGAGCGAAATCGACTGCCAGCAGTATTTCGCTCCAGTTATCTCGATACATCGTCATGTACGAGCGCATCATCTTGTCCAATTCCGCATCGGTGATCTCAACCGCTCTCTGGGTTTGCGGCCGGTCAGTTTGTTGATCGTCTAGATGAGGGGGCCGGCGTTGTCACTGATCCATATAGTCGCCACTCCCAACAGGCGGTAAACGTAGCGGAAATACCGAGTGGCAAGAGTCGCGGCAGCATCGGTCTTGTAACCGGCGAGACGTAGGATGACCCTGAAGCGGCAAACGAAGGCCCGGACGTAGTCGTAGGCGTGGCGGTGCTTGGGCATGTCCTTGCCGTCAACAACGACCTCCTCCCAGACGTGTTTTGGCAGCGGAGGCGGATGTAGGAGACCTGGGGTTTTGTCGTGTCGGATTTTGGTACGCTCGCACGTCCGGCAGTTTTTTAGATATCGAGCAACATCCTGGCGAAGCGTAGGCCAGGTATAATTCTGTCGGATCAGCTCCAGGGTCTTATGGCGGCCAAGATGTGCGAAGATCTTCGGTTCGTGCGCCTCTCTGATCAACGCGGTTCTCAAGTAGGTCTGGCCGTCAGAAGTCGTATCCGGTACAACCAGACGGCCGTGGCGGTCGCAAGAAGCTGGAAGGACTAATGTACGACCCGAGGCAGGGGGAAGACATAAAGCAGTTCATCGGCCGCGTCAATGGTCCGGCCGACCAAGCAAAGATCATGCAAACGGAGCGAAAGTCGACCCTGAACGATCTTGACTTGGTCGGCCAGCGCGGGAAGCCTGGTTGCCGTCTTGATACACGCCAGTGAGCGTGGCTATCACCTCGGCAGCTGAACGGAATGGGCTCTCAGCAGAGATGTAACGCGAGTTGAATAGCTTGGCCGGCGTCTCATTCAGATAAATGACAATCATGACGATGCGGTCTCGTTCAACCTTGAACGTCTCGTCGTCACGTCGACACCTATCTGCGATTTAATGTCCCACCTATGGAAGTAGGTACCTGGTTAGGTAGGTAGTCACGGTCGCCAGTGATACGCGGGGTTCTTGGAATGTGGTCGTTGCCGTACGGACTATAAACTCCCGTAGTGCGGCGTAACCGGTTGGTCTGAATGCCTTGCCGCCAAAAACACTCTCGTCGGGCGTGATCTAACGATCCAGACTCCGAGTGCGGCCTCCCGTCTGCTCAAGTCGATCCAGCCGAGCCACCAGGCTCTGAAGTAGGGTGGTTATGCCTCCGGCGGCGTTGTCGTTGTTGTCGTCGGTCGCAGACATGTTTGTCTCGGGGCCGCGGTGGTGGGTTTGCTCCATATTTCGCGGAGGCTTTGACGTTAGGTACCAGTGACCACAATCTGTGCGTGGATTTCTACTCTACGGAGTACTCCGTACATTATTCGGGAGATCTCACGTCTAAGGTACATATGTACATACGCCATGGAGTACATACACGTGACCTGGAGACACTTACTTCAACGTTCGGTAAAACACCGATGCAAGGCACATAGAATTCGGGCATACCCAGCGCGAGAGAAAAGGATGCTACAAATGGCCCAACACGAAACGAAATGGGGGGTTTAATTGCATCAGATTTACTTTCTAGCCTCCACGACCGTCCAGTTGTCTGTCAATTGATAAATCACTCGAAGTCTCGAACCTCGTCACATGAGAGTGACTCTTGCAAGTTGCCTGCCTCCCACCTGTTCAAGATCTTAGTCCTTTACTTCCAGCCTAGAGAGTGTATCTCGCCTCATATCAACTCTTCACGCTCGCGCAAAGTTACCCGCAGAATTGCGATACATCATACCTGCCCCTGAGTTCTCATTTGTGGCAGTCACCTGCAGGGCGGATCGAGACGTTGATCTGCGAACCGAGGCCGCCGCAGGTATCTGTCTTGTATTTCCATCCGTTACAGCTATTTGGCTGTATATTGATCCATACCCTGCATTCACCATTCGCTGGATACCATAGATATACTCCAACTCCCCGGGTAATGAACGCAGTAACATCTGTCGTTGAACTTTTACTATTTTCACATTGGTCAAAAGAGATAGGCTAGCAGGCGAGTCTACTTGTGGGAATGAGAGCTTACAATCCGACGCAACAGTAAGTATCCCTCGCTTCGAGTGTATTTGAATTTGGGGAGCTTGCTTCAATGGACTGGAAGGCTTGAGGATCGAGGTCCGTTGGGATGGCGTGCACCTGGAGGCCATAGATGGCCAAGCTGCCGAGGATAGCGCTGAACTTCATGGTGGCGTTGTTGAAGAGATTGAAATGAGCAATTGGACAATAGAGGATGTTGAGCAGCCTGTAGGTATGAGAGCTTGGCGCCTACAATACCGTCTTTATATCTCGCTGTCAACACTGCAGAAAACTTTGATTCGTCAATCGTTGCCGCTAAATCATGGTCCATACCTGGTATGCATGTTACGGAGTACAGGTAGGTAATGTGCTGGCCGCCGGTTAAATGTAAAATTGGCTGCCAAGATCCGGTCTGACATCCGGAGTTCCGTCGCACCCTCGTGTTATGATGTATCAGAACCCTGATCACGGAGTCTAGCACAGGACGCAAAAAATGAATCATTCGTTGCCCAATTGGCAATTGTTGCACAAGAGAGTGGGCGCACCCGTCTATAAGCCTATATACATATAATATACCCTGCGATACATGCTTTTCGTTCTCTTACCATTCTCTCTGTTAAAAACTTTGGACATGCGCTGAAATGTACCAGGACATGCATTTATGGAAGGTTCTGTTGAAGGGGGTGTTCACATTGTGTTATGGACATCTCTAGCAGGGAGATTAGGCTCCAGAGGCCTTCTTTTCTTCTTCTTCTTCTTCTACTTTCTCTAGTTAGTAATCTTTGGCCCTGTTCTTATCTTGTCTTTCTTGTTGCTCTAGCTGTAATACGAAAAGGACAAGCCAACGCAATGTATTGAGTGAGACTTTCCACGGTTTGCTTTACCATTGTTCCCATTACTATTCTTTGAACGGAGGAACAAAGAAGGCAGGGTATGATGCACTTTCGACATGTTAGGTAGGTAAGATATGTACCTAGGTAGAAGAAAATCCGAGATGTCGGAAGGCCGAAAAAGGTAGAAACCCGGACGAAGGTCAAACGGGTGTCTAGACGGACGAAGAATAGAATCTCAGCTCACTGAGAAAAGACAAGAGAAGAACGACTGACATATCTGACAAGATCTACCAGACTAAAACGGGAAGATAGAACAATACTCAATCATTATCCTCTCGACAGAAACTAAGTCCTTAGAACACGACAAAATCCGAACTCCCCTCCTTCTTCTCCTTTCCTTTACTCAGTGGGCTCCCTTAACTCTTTTGACCAAATGCCCAAACTGATCTCCCTTGACCCTTGTGTTGAACTTCGGATGTCTCGGGCAATCTCTCCAGATGCCTTGGTCAATGGTGACCAAACGAACGAATTGTGACTACGGAGTAAAGAACAGCAAGAGAAACATGCAAATCCAGCCTGACACAACAACTTCATAGAGAACGTTCCTGCATCACAAAAGTGTCTCCACAAGTACCTAGGAGGTAGCAACAACATCTCACAAGTTATAAGTGAAATGTGAGGGAGCGATGATATAAATGGCGGAAGCGTGGGGTACAGGAAGGTACCTAGGGGGGGATGAAATTGAATCCCCCGCCAGTAATGGAGCATTGGAGTGATTGACCGAAAGCGAAGCGATGACCGACAGTCTGGCAAAGCGCTTTTCACTGTTCAGAGGTACATAGGTACCTAGTACATAGGTACCTACCTAAGGTTAGGTACATTATTTAGGTACTCCGTAGAGGTGGCCAGTGGGCTTGCAACTTGCAAGTGGAAACGGTCAAAGTGGTGGGAGTCACGTGATGAAAACCGGTATTGAGCGGAGAAGACGCGCTTCTTTCCCTTCTTCCTCTTCTCCGGTTTCTAGATACATATGTACAACATCATATGGTAGGTAGCCAACACGTAACTTTTATACGAATTGGAGGTACTTGTCTCACACCTAATGATGCGCGCATTGATTGTTTGACAATCATGATACCTTCCCCTTGAGTTCTTAACCGTGGCAGACATTTGCAGAGCGGATCCCGATGCTGGCAGCCGGACCAACTTTGGGACAGCCAAGTAGCTTGAATGCCCATCCTGAACAGTCATTTGGGTTCCTCTGGACTGTTATCACGCAGCGACTACTTCCGCCCGAGATGACCCAGTTATATGTTCCAGATCCACGGGGAATGAACGTGGCGACGTTATGCGATGGATCTTGCCTATTTTCACATCAGTCAAAAGATATAGGCCAGCAGATGAGCCTACATGCAGGACGGAAAACTTACAGTACGGCGCAACAGTAGCCATCTCTCGCTTCGAGTGTTTTTGAAATTGGGGAGCTTGCTTCAATGGGCTGAATGGCTTGAGGATCGAAGTCTGTTGGGACTGCATGCACCTGGAGGCCATAGATGGCCAAGCTGCCGAGGATAGCGCTGAGCTTCATGGTAGCGGTGTTGAAGATATCGGAATAAGCAGTTGGACAATAGAGGATGTTTAGCTGGTATGAGGCAGAGAGCTTGGTCTCTACAATCCGTACGAGGCTAGGAGTTGCCTGTCTTTATACATACAATCTCGCTATCAAGATTTAACGCCGCAGGAAGCTTCGCTTCGTTGCCGCTAGATAATGTGCCGAGTAAATCTAGAACTGGCTGTCAAGTTCCGGGGGTCCCGCGCACCCTCGTGCTATGGTATTTGAATATATTCATCACGGAGTCTGACTCGGGACGCAAGCAAATCTGTATGTACACAAGGCTGAGACAAGCAATGGAACACGCGTAATCCGATTCTATCGACTTAAGACAGGGAATATTCACGATTCAGACAAATCCGGATCCCTCGGACAGCAAGGGGCCTCCATACGCTCTTGAGCAAAAAAAAGAGTCAAAGACCTATTGCTCGAAACCTGTGGCCCATTTTCAACTTGACCATCACACGCAGTAACTTCGTTTATACGCTTTCGGGCCATTTTGCATGCTAGACTAGTTGATATAAGCGAATGGTTTCATTTCCAGAGCCTTTATACATGATACCTCATTCATACCTAAAGTAATACGGTCTGCCTGTTATAGTCATCACCGCCTGGAAACGGCGAGGCATGCTGTTGATGAATCATGGGCATATCAACGAACTCTATTCTACATGTTTCCCTCAAACACATCCGTTGGGATATCTTCGAGGTATTTTTGAGAGGCCTGCGACTTCATCATATACGCTCTTTGAGGCAAGATCACATATTTCCGATGGGGTCAAGTTCAGGGGCCAGAGCTATGCTACGGCCAATCCTGAGCAGCTAGCCTCGGCCCCCAGCTCCTCGAGGCATTTCGCATTCGTTCACGAGTCTAGCAACAGGTTTTTCCCGACATATTCACGAAAGTCGCCTATTTTTGAGTTCGAGTTTCCCGGGAGGACGATTTAAGTCTTGGAAAGAGTGTGATTGTCCTCGCAAACAATTGCGTAGCATGATAGAAAGCCTTTCTTCCTGCTGCCAATTGGTGTTCACTGTTGAGTCGACAACGGGTAAAGAGTGTTGAAGTAATCAGTGTATTCAGGTCACATGCCAGGCGGCCCAGGCCATGTGTACTCCGTGCTGTGCCTGAGACGTGAAGACCTTTTCACACCCTTCAATCTAGGTCTTAAGTCAATATAAACACTCCATTTTGCCCCCCAGATATTGCTGCAAGGTCCTCGTGTCACGGTCATACCGTAATATAGGGAATTAGGGATCTGAATTTAATATGGAGAAATATTGAAGGCTGAAGCGGTATTACTTAACCCCAGAAAAAGACTCAATGAGTAGCTCAATGCCATTCAGTAGAGGAGAAAAACTTGAGAAGAAGAGGGCCAAGTCCTAACGCGATGGGGAATAACTAACTGCTGAATCCTGATGCGTCGAGTTACTAGTTTGGATTGCCTCTGCGCCGGAACAACGGGCTGTAGCGAATTTGGCACCGAGGAAACCCTGCGATAGAGGAAATACCATCGTGTCGTCATGGCTCATGAGTCATGGGACGGGACAGTTGAGGCACATCGGGATCGCTTTCAAGGGTCAGCCGCGACGCTAAAGCCCTTAGCCTGTATGACAGCAACTCGAAGACAGGTAACTGCGGCATTTCTGTTTAATGAGTTGCGAGGTCTATCACAGAGGTTACGATTATCGACGTCTTTAGGGTCTTGGATTTGGAGGAGTGGCTGACCATAGGTACCTAACCTAAGTCCTTGAAGTCATGGTTAGTTGATATCTTTGGCTAGTTGATGGTCAGCCTTACCAGGGACTTCTTCAGCCATCACAGCGCGGAAGGCTTTTTGCAGGTCGCAACGTTGGATGAGTTTGGTAATGTTAAGTAAACAGATACATAGTTGGGTTCGTAGATGAATGATCTGGAAATGTTTAAAAACGGCGTCGGCAGTGTGTCTTTCCTGAAGGCTGAAGCACAGGTATCTGAGCGGGGACGTTCACGCATTTTGGCAGAAACAGGACGCCGTCGGGCCGTAGGGTACCTATTGTGCCGAGTGACGCACAAGATCGAGCGGCTCATAATCTTAATGTATGTTGTGAATTACGCGATCAACCACTAACCTGTACCTGACTTCAGCGTGAATAGTGTAGCGGTTAGCATGCATGCTTCCCAAGCATGCGACCCGGGTTCGAGTCCCGGTTCACGCATTGCTTTTTGGCCTCAGGGGTCTTGTTATCGTTTTTGGTCTCAACCACACTATTCACATCACAGATATTTGTTCTTTTTTGACCATCTTGTCAGTCGAGAGCCAGCTTTTTTTTCATTCGACCCGTGCTATCACCCGGGCTATAAGTTTCGTGACCCGGAATAACCTACTGTTTTTGCTTGGGCGCGGTGTCGGGGTCGCATGATACCTTCACGACAGCAGAACTTTTTCTTCTGGGATTGCCCCCTCAGGAAAAACCGCGTGCGCAATGACGCGGAAAACCTCCGCTTTTGAAACTCTCAAAGGCGTGAAAAGAGGGCCCTGTAGACGAGCCTGCCGCCAAGTCATAGTAACGGCAGAGTTAGGGACTAAACTCCCATCTACAGGCGTGCCAGTTGCTCGGCACAATAAACAAGAGTGACATATTCCAGTTTCATGCTTACTGTAAAAAAGCAAATGGCTACGGGAGTCCTCTCGGAATCCCCGCCGTGAACGACCGAAGTCGTTATAAAAAGAGGAGCTTAAAAAACAGCTCGTAGGGGGCTACGACTCTTGATAAGGCTCCTGTAAATGGCGTCAGCAGTAGTAGGTATCTTCTAGTTTCTTTATTCCTTTATGTACGACTCAGGAGTCAGCTTTTATATACATAAATATATACGACAGCAGAACTGCGGCGTGATAAGTCATTTACAAAAGAGTCAAGACTCATGACGTCCGCTATAGACCACGAACTCTCGTGGCATTTCGTATCTCCGCTAGGTAGTATGCACAACAACATTCACTCAACATTTCCACAAGTTTTGACCGTTAAGCACCCCTTCTCATCATGAACATGACTCCCATTGACGCCGTTTTACGATACAAGTTGCAGACTCCGTGCGCCCAAAATCTAACTTGGCCCCTAGTGCCCTCCTCTTAATTGATTCGCATGACGCCGCGCAATCTACTGAAGCCACGTGGCACCAGAAGATCGCCTGGCTCTTTCATAGAGCCATTTACTGTTCAGACCAACACTTGTGCGTTTGCCTGCAGAGGGACTGGGAGATCCAGGATCCGAAAACAAGTTTGAAGATGTACTCTGTGCAAAGGGGCTTGTTGAGCTAAATGAGGATCTTCGAAGTCCGCTGGGACCCTTCTGCGACAAGGGGCTGGCCACGGGGGAGTACTGTGAGCCTGAGGCCCCAAAAGAGCCCATCATGATGGGACTTCCGCGGCCCGAAAGAGGTGAGCTGGCGTAGCTTCTCCTGCTGCCAACAGAGCCGGCAAGCGAGGGCGTTCGTGAGTATCGTGGAGGAGTGTCAAACTTGGCGTCAGGTTTCGGGGAGTCCGGCAACGGGCACAGCCCCAAAAGCTCTCGCTGCGCAGCGGTCAAGGGAATATCAGTGATATCGTCCTTTGCGCGAAGAAGCGGCAGACATGCCAGGCCGATTTGGATAAGCGGGATGAGCTGTAGCACGAGCCATGCCCAGCTGAGATAGGTTCGAAAGTGGCTTGAGAAACTAGGAAAGAAGGCAGTCTGTGTCAGAAAGCGAGGGTTATCAACACGTAGATGTTCCGAGAATTCGAGTTGGCATACTGTTGAGGATTGATCTTCATCTTTGCAATCACCCGTATGGACCACAACGCCACCAGTGTGAAGATGTTGTAGGCTATCTGTCGGATGTTCTTATCGGTGAAAGCGGTTGCGTTTTGCCGCCTCGTAATCTCGTTCAACCGAGGGTGTCTCCAGGTGCCTGGGCTGTCGGTGGCCGGCGATGCCCTAGGGGGTGTCGACCTGATAGGCGTCGACATGGCGGCTTATTTTTCGATGATAGGATTCGAGATTCAAAAGGGTTTTTCGAGTGCGATGCGCGCTAGCGAATGAGATGTAGTGTTGGTAAAGGAGACTCAATGAGCCGGAAGCGTTGAAGAGCAATCGTGCAGCGATCGTCGTGCATACCTTGGGCCGTAATTGAGTGGACGACCCTTCCCAAGTTCCGACAGTCGATCTTGATTCTTAACTGATATTACTGACTCGTGTTATGCTGTTAGTTAGTAATTCGCAAGGTGTGGCCGTTGTGGCCGCTGAGCTGTGCTCGAGCTTCGATGGCCGTGATTATTGTTGATGTTGGAACGAGTCTGCGAAGGCAAGCTGAGAAGGCGGATGAGAGGTGTACCGGGCGACGACCCACTTAGACCCACTTCCACCCGTCCGGCGTCGAGGGAAGCCCAGAGCAGCCAAGTTTGAAGTCACTGATGCTTTCTCTTAATCTGACGGACTGAAGCTTCATGGGCCGTATCACCGACTCCCGCCCGCTCTCCTATGCTGTCTGTCCCCCTCATCTTGCTCCATCTGGACCTATCTCTGCTTCTCTCCCACTCCTGCGTCATCTGGAACCGGGTTGTCAACAGAATCCATTTCTAGACACGCGTAGACCGGCTCACGAAAGAAATTGAGGATAATACGTCTTGAATCATGCCACGCTGAACCGAATCGCTTCCTGCGAATTCACTTTTCGTAGCAGACGTCTCCTTCGTTTGCCGTCGCTCCTCGTCTGCGACGCCTCCCTTCGCTTCTCAATCAACATCCACTATAACGTGCTAGCGAGCGCGAACCAAACGTGAACGCGCGTCGGTCGACTCTACATTTCCCATCACACAGCAAAAATGGCTGCATCACCGAGCTCAGCGGCCGCCACGTCGGACATGGAAGCGCCCAGCTCTCCCGTCGCGCGAGACCGCAAATCGTTTGCATCTCGCGCTGTAAGCGACGACGAAGATACCCAAATGGCTGATGACCTCACCGAGCTGCAAGAGAAGCCCGCCCGGGGCAGAGGGAGAGGCTCGGGAAAAGGCGGCGACGTGCCACATCAGATTGGCAAAATTCGTCATCTGAAGAAGGAAGATGGCGAGCCTCTTTGGCGCGAGGATATTCAGTACGACTTTCTCAGAGCCGTGTTCGACAACGAGCAAAAGGCATTTACCAACTCGTACGACACCTCCATTGGAAAACAGTGCTTCGCCGATCTCTACATAGACACCATGTCTCGCAGCAGCAAGACCAGCAAGGTGCTGAGAGACAAGCTACTGAGCGATCGGGATGCTGCCAAAGGAATGGCCATGGTGTGCTTGCTGGTCAACGTGGGCCGTATGAATACAACGCTCAATTGTAAGTCTCGTGTCGTGCGCAAACAAACCTCTTGCAGTTTTTTTTTTCTAACGCACGTCACACCAATAGTCTTCCCCGAAATGAGGGCGCAGCTCAGAACGTACCACGCGATTCCCTCGCTACAGGCTCACCAAGACGCCCATGCATACAAACAGTTACAAGACGCACCGCGTCTCAAGTCCATCTTGAAGGGCGGTGCCGAGGATCGCGAAGAGCCCAGCTCGTTGGAAAAGCTGAAAGACGTTGACGTGCCACGGACCAACCCAGTCAATCTCATCTTCTCCATGTGCCACTCGGCGCAAAGGGTAGCCGAGCTGCATTTCCCCGCCCATCAGGAATTCCACGATCTCATCATGAAGACCCAGTACAGCAGCCAGTCTCGAGCCATGGCGTTTCTGTGGCTCATGTGGTTCTACCTCGAGTCAGACTTCACCGAGGAGGGCTGCGAAGAGAATCCCTTTGGCGCCGGCGTCGACTACGGTCTGGATGTAGCCAACCAGGGTGTTCCCGAGCTCATCGAAATGACAGAGGAAGAGCGCGCGCACGAAAATGTGGACAGCCGAGAGGAAGTCGAGTTTGGACAGGAAAAGCAGAAGACCAGAGCCAAGATTCTAGAGATGGACCAGGCCTATCTTAACGAGAGGGAGACTAAGCGAGGAAAACGCGCGGCGAACACGGAGGAAGGCCCGGCGATTCTACCTCGCATTCGTCCATCCAAGCACGATTCAGACCGAGAAAGCATACGATCCACACCACCCCCGCGTGCGATCGGAGGACGAGGCGCGCGTAGGGGCCTGGGACTAAAGTATCAAGTTTTTGAAGCCTCATCACCCGCACGACACGGATCTGAGGGTGTGAGCTCTCGAAAACCACGACCTCCTACAGCCCATCAGCTTGCCGTGGAGCGCAACCGCAACGAACGCGTCGAGTATATCCTCGACCGCGGTATACGACGACAACACCACAAATGTCGCAAAAGCCGGCGCCAAGAAGGAGCCATCTTCAGAGCATACCGACGCGTTCATGCGCAGGAGGACCCCTTTGAAGACAGCGATGGAGAAAATGCCGTCATGCGCAACATCTCCTCCAAGGACAAATCGGCCAAGTTTCGCGAAAAGGGCCGTGGCGGCCTCTGTCTACTCACCAGCGAAGCGGACGACTACGGCGAAGAGGTCAGCGCGTATGCGGCCGCTCTCCGACGATGCTCGCGCCGACTCGCGCGCTGGGCTGGGCACGAGGCCGAGCTGGGTGTGATTGCACCGGTGAAGAAACCCAAGGCCAAGAGCGAGACGCGCGATGAGGCGCCCGAATCTCCTGTCAAGAATGGAAATGGCGATGGGGATATCACCATGGGAGATGTGGATATGGAGGATATGGATGATGAGGGCGACGGTGATGGCGACGACCCAGACAAAACGGAGGCCTTGGGTGACTCTGACGTGGAGTAAGTACCTAGATGCGCTTGAGGGCCTTTGCTACTGCGGCTGAGGCAAACGAGAAAACAGAATGTAAGGGCGAGGAGCGTGACGACGTATGTACATGTAGGAATCTGTTTATGGTGCTTTGTCAATCTTTTCTTTCTCCCATCTTTCCGTCTTTCTGGCTTTCCGCCTTTCTGTCTTTCCCTCTCTTTAGTTCTTTGTTTCTCTTCTTTGCCTTCAGTTCATCCTTTCTACTATCGTTCTGTTTCTTTCTTGTCCCATCTGTCGCCATTGCCAAAGGTTTGAGTCGGGGCGAATCTGCGACACGTGTTATATACGTGGAGGGAAGTGCTTTGGTAGTCGCTCAGGGTGTACATGGTTTTGGGGCCCTTTTCATCTCAGGCCCATCTTTGAAGCTGCGGTACTTGATCATGATGGTAAATCAAATCAATCAATCAAGCGAGCAAGCAAGCGCATTGGCGAAGCAGTACATCAACGGATCCACGAATTCAATACGATCTCGTGTCGCGTTGTATCACGCACTACATATATACCTAATCTGTATCTGCGAGACGCCGTCCCAGAATCAATTGACGAACTTGCAGCCTGGTATCTTTGTGTTGAGTACAGACAAGTTACAACAGTAGCCAGGTAGTAGGATGACATATGTACTCCGTACAACTAACTCTGTACAAAAAGGAAGGGAAAAAATGGTCCCACGTGGAAAGCAGCTCTTCCGACGAAAATGTGGAACCCTCCTTAACGGCGCGTCCTCCATGTGATCCATCCGCAACTGACGATGCCTTGTCTCCTGGCCCCTGGGCCCCTAACAGGTAGGAGGTAGGTACCTAAATAAAGAGCCCGCCGAAACTCTAAACCCGCCGCAGTGTAAAACGAAAAAAAATATCAACATCGCTTGCTGAGCACCCTCCCACCCCTTTCTCTCCTCTCTTTTCCTCTTTTCCCTCCCTCAAGAATCACCACCAACCGGCCACCTCCTGATCCGACCATGCCGTCTCCCAAATCCAAGCGCGGCCCCTCCGCGCCGCGACCTCCCCCCCGCAGCCCCCTGACCTCTCTGGTCGGTATCCTCGGCCTCCTAACCGCTCTCCTGGCATGCATGGTGTACATTGCCGAGCAAAACCTGCCCAGCTTTTACATCTTCCGCCTCGAGGAGCTCAAGGATGTGTCCTCGCGGGCTCTCGCCCAGCACGGGAATGACACGCGCGCGGTGGTCAAGTTTATCGCCGATGAGCTGCATGAAACGCACGGGAAGATGGTGAATGTGGAGGAGGATTGGGTGTTCAACAATGCAGGTGGCGCCATGGGGGCCATGTACATTCTGCATGCGAGTACGTGGTCTTCTTGCTCCAATTGTTCCGTGGTGGCTTTGCTTTCTTCTAACCTTTATGTGTTTTTGTTGTCTAGGTGTAACCGAGTACCTCATCATTTTTGGTTCGTTTTTTTTTTTTTTTCATCATCATTTTTGTTTTCTTTTTTGACTCTCCATCCGATATTCATGACACTGCAAGAAATGGCACCGAGAGACGGAAAGAGAAAGAGAAGACGAGAAAGATGCACAAAGAAGGGGAAGACACCAAAAAAAAAAAAACCAAGATGAGAATACAGAGAAAGACACGGACGACCAGACAAGGAAAAAGAAGGCAAAAAGAAGGGGGTGAAACATAAAGGGAATCCCCCCTACAACAAGAAATATTTTCAAGCCTTTTCCTTATTTCAACAGCTAACACAACTTGAACCCTCCCCCCAGGCACCGCCATCGGCACCGAAGGACACACCGGCCGCCACACCGCAGACGATTACTTCCACATCCTCCACGGCGAGCAATGGGCCTACGTCCCCGGCGAATACAGCCCCGAGATCTACCCGGCCGGCAGTATCCACCACCTTCGCCGCGGCGAGGTAAAGCAGTACAAGATGCCAGAGGGGTGCTTCGCGCTCGAGTACGCACGGGGATGGATCCCGCCCATGTTGTTCTTTGGGTACGCGGACGGCTTGTCAAGTACCCTGGATTTCCCGACTTTGTGGAAGACGACCCATTTGACGGGCAGGCAGATGATTGGGAATTTGCTGAGGGGCAAGTTCTAGGTGGGGATTGCTTCGAAGCGCGAATCATGGGTAATTTGGGGGGAGGGGGGAAGGTGCTGAGTATGGTATGGTATGCGACTTACTCGTGCATCTACTGGGAATACATACTATGATACACACGTGTTTAGTAGCGGGGATATGGGATATGGGAAACCGAAACGTGGACTGCGTGTCTTGGATGGACGGACATGTGTTTTGAAATAACTGCGTTCATGTATCAGCGTTCTAGGGCGTGCCAAGGGAAAAGCTTGGGGGAAACAGACCAGGGGAAGTCCTAGACGAGCAGGCTCTGTGAATATACGAAGCTGTACGACTTGTATATACATCATCACTTGTCCAAATCAGTGATACTCATCACCTGGTCTATCATGATGGGCAACACTAAAAGACATAATAACGGTGAGATATATTGGCTACATTGCAACTATGAAGTTAAATACTGCTTGATGGTGTATCAGATGTCCCAGCTTCTCAAATAGGCGCCCTATCCAGCGCACGTCGAGAGAACGGTCGGCCTCCCCATTCAGTCAAGCCAGCGATCGGTGCGCTGTCCTCGTGGTGTATTAATCTAGAGCTTCAAAATGGGTCATGGCGCTGCCTTGCCCATTCAATATTCATCAAGCATATACGGATCCCCATTCCATGAATTGTGCCTCATGACTTCATACCACAGGCATTGCTGCAGTGTTCATTCTTGTCCTTTCTTTCTTCGTATATGTCTTTTTTTTGTCTTCTAAGGGGCGTTATGTCTTGAGAGAACCAGTCTGCTCCTGGTGCTTCTTATCTTTCTTCTTTTCTGTATCCTGGTCTTCCCTAGAAGTGAATGCCACTCCATCCAAACGCCGGGGAAAAGACACTCAAATGAAAAGGCATCATAGATTGATCGCCATCGCGTCACTCGTGCGCGAGGCGCTTCGAAGAGTCGAAGCAAAGTGAAAACAACACACATGACCCCTCACGCAAGCCATTGTTCCTCGTCTCTCTTCAAGCCTCGCATCACAAGACCATCATCCTCCTCGTCCGAAACGTCATCGTCATCTTGGTCATCCAGTCTGAGCTGCTCAACGCATGTCGTCGTCGCTTGTAACTTCTCGTCGGCATTTGATCTTTGTTCAAGTTCGTCTTCATCCAGCATCCATGTCAATCCATTAGCTTCTTCCTCGAGCGGAAACATTTCTTGTGCGTATTCCTCCAGTCCCCTGGGCCCTTCCCATAGCTCGAGCGCTTCGGTGGGACAGGTAATCTCGAGCTCCATATCGCCAAAGTAAGGAGGCTGCTTCTTTGGATCAGGCTCGTCCACCTTGAAAAGCTTCTCCAGTGCCTCCAGTTGTTCTCGGTACCCGGTCGGAATTCGTACTTTGATTTCGATCGGACCGCGGATGTAGTGGACTGGACGACCGACACCTCGAGAGAATAGTCTACAGGCTTCCTTGGGGGTGAGATATTCGTAGGCTAGGGCGATACGGTGGCCCCTCCATCTGGTAGGCCCATCCTTGAACACCTGCAGGATTGCGGGACCTACGTCGTGCTCGGCGTCCAACCATGGTAGCTTGGCATCCTCGTGGAAGGGCGCTTGCCAGATGAACGAGCCGTCTTCTTGCAATTCCATGCAAAACAAAGGGTAGGTGAGTGACGTGAAGTTGTTGTTGTAAATGCCTGTATATACAAAGGTGGCGGGCAAATCCAGTTCCCGGACGTAATCCTCCACTTTGTGCTTGGCTGCCCATAAGGGCAACGACGGCCAGTCTTCGTTGTACGCTGCGTGATCGGGCATGGATGAGTAGATGTAATGTTGCACTCCGGCCTTTTTCGCGGCGTCGGCAAGAGCCATGCCAATATGTACCTCGTCGCCATAGAAAGTCGTATTGATAAAGGCAAGCTGAGCCCCACGGAACAGATTTTCAATCAGCTCGTGATTGATGCCAACCCCCGATATGGGACCATATTGAGTTACGTCCTTGTTCGCCTCAGTTGGCTCGTGTCTCGTATAAAGTTCTCCAACTATGACCGTCACATTCGGGTTGGTCGAGACCTCAGTCGCGACTACACCTAACAGGTTCCGTAGTTGCGCGCGAACTCGGTAGCCCACTGCTGTTGCCACGCGGATAAACGATGCCGCCTGACGCCCGCTTGCGTTGGTGACGGCGATGGTCCTGTCTGGTGTTGGCATGAGTCTCTTGGGTGGCCGAAACGTTAAAGAATTATTTCTCGAATTAGTCAGGGGTGATGCTTCTGAGTACGAGGAGCGAGAGTGCTTGTGTTGCCTGCGATAAAAATTGCTCGGATCGTTGGCGATATGTATAGGATTGCTGGCCGCCATGGGGCCAGCGACTTGGGCTGGCATCTTTCTTGAAACAGAATCAATCATGGGGGAATGAGTGCTTTTTTTTCTTCTCCAGTTTTTTTTGGGGCGTCTTTCTCCAGTTTCTCAAGAGTCAAGAAGCGAAAAGAAAAAAAAAGGGGGGGGGCGCGTTTCAGTTGGGTATTCGACAGTGACTACACACAGGCACCACTGACGAAATGAAGGCCTCGTGAAGAATATGTGGTGATTGCAAAGATCGTCTCGCGATGGGTGAAGCCAGACAGGCTTATGTGGGATGCCGCAAGAAGGGACACCGCAGCCTGGCTGGAAAAGAGGAGGTGTCCGTGGGAGCTAGTGTCGTACCGTATTCGCCAGCCGACTGGAAGCTTCACAATCCAGCGTCAGGGACAGAGTCAACAAAGCCGATTGTCTGTACGTAAAATGAAGACGCCGGTGGGCCAGTGATGGGGGCCACGAGAAGGGTTTGCTAGCCAATACAAGCTGTTCGCACCGGGCGCACAACAGGCAGCGCTGGAGCGGGGTGGGCGACAAGTGGTCACTGGTAGCAGGTTTTAATTGAGATCGTGAAAGTGATATTGCGCTCGAGTCGACATCCAATGGTTCGCTAGTGGCTTTCGGGTCGGAATCACGAGGTGTTCTTTTTGGGCAATGAATTTTTCCGGCAACGCGCCCGACTGTATGCACTATAGCTTGGCGCAGCAGCAGACCGACCTGATGCCAGATGGTGACAATGCGGGCTGTGGGCTGTTGTGGAGGATTGGAGGGGCAGAGACCGGCGCGTGTCGCTACTGCATCTGGTCGAGAAATCTGGACGCGGGATCTGAACGAGGGGAATGAGGTTCCAGAGAACCAAGCGGAAAACAGTCTAATTCAGAGAGGTTCAAAGTTAACGCGGACCGGCAGGTATAGACGACAAAAAGATGAGTTTGCGAAAATGTGTACGAGGCCAGAATCGAGCATGTACGTACATACCTCTAAGTTGCTGCTATGTACAACAGGACGGCGAACAAATCGGTTGGTGGGGCAGAAAGCAGCGGAAGTCGGCCGACGAGAGCGATAAGAGACGGCTTATCAAAGGCGATGATGTCGGGGACTCGATGTCGTCGGCACAAAGTTCTGGCGACTTGAGACTAAATATCACACAGCAGCGTCTTCCAGCCTCCAGATCCAGGCGTAAACCAACGGGAAGACAAGTGTGGTGAGGGAAAAGCAAGGCAAGAAAGACGGGAGGCGCTGGCATGAATAGGTAAGACAAGTTGTCCAGGCTGAGGGCGGAGTTCCGCGGAGGCGAGCAGAACAGCCGCCAGCCTCGACAGCCTTGAAAGCTGTGTACCAGCTGGTGTCATCCAAGCGTGAAATGAAGGACAAGGCAAGTACGAAGTAATAAGTGCGCGATGCACGGTCGCCCAGCCGGCAAAGTTCCTTAATCCTTATCTACGTCGATACAGCGTATGGCGTTGGCATTGGTCCGAATCGTGGGCCCAGTAATAGCCTCAGAAACATGCCTCGACCCGGTGCAGACTTCATTGCCGGAGTCAAACGTTGGATTCTGGCATCACCTCACCGCCTTACTAATCTTTCAGCGTCGTCATGTCTTCCAAGTTCCAAGTTCCTGTCGAGCGTTGCGTATCTTTTCCGGAGACTCCGTCGAGATAAGCCATTGCGCTGCGACTCGTTCACACCCCGGCAGCCAGAGAACAATCCCATGCGGAAAAGCATATCGCCCTTCACAGATTACGACTTCAAAAAACCGAGAGTCAGGGGTGCATCAGCAGCGATTCGGCTGGCAAATCGGGCGATCGGCAGATCGGCAGATCGAATTTGCTTCTTTGTTTTTCTCAGGACGCAAATCCCCCGAAAGCCCGGAGTTCGGGTGTGCATTGTCGCAGACTCGCAGGGTTAGCATTTCAATTCTTGCCCCGTATGATCCGGCCGTACTCTGTACATGTATGTACTCCGTAATTTGTTGTCTTATCTCGAGTTTCGAAACTGGGCACAAAACCGTGTCATGTACGGAGTACCGATGCACATTATGTACATAGGTTAGGTCTGTCCAGCCAATGCCCAGTTCAAAGTTGGCGACTCGCGAGGCACGCGATCAACGTTTCATCAGCTTACATGCTCGCCTCCTCGCACACCCGCAACCCTTCATTTATTATTAGCGAGACAAGAATGTATATGCCTTGGTAAAAAAAAAAAGCAAGCAAAACATACGGAGTATACGGAGTAGTTTAGCGAACAACAGGGGAAGCCAAAACGTGGTGTCGGCCAGCCCCGCGGCTGCAGAGGGCCACGAGGTTGCTTTTGTCCTCGCCCATTGTTCTCTCTCATAGCCATGCCTGCCTAGGTATGTACCGTGATCTGTTTGATAGACGATAGATAGGTGCTCCAGCTTCTCACGTGAGACCAAACACCATTGTGTGGCTCTCAAAATTGTGAAGAACACCGATGTCCGGGTTCCCGCATGTATCGAGCCCATCTCATACTCCGTATTCAAGTTACATATGTACATGTACATATACCTTAGGTACATACATACATACGTCTCTTAAATCCCTGCCTCTTTTAATTTCGTGCGGTGCATTTTAAGTCTGCGGGGAAGCCAGGGGTACATAGCACGATGGCAATCGCCCCCTGGCCAAGCCAACAAGGTCACACTCCGTACCCCGGAGTATGTCGATGCCTTTTTTAACCCTTTCCAAAAACACCACAACACCAAAATTCAGTTTTCATGCAATCCCTAGACGCTGCTGATACAGCCTTAGCTGTCAAGTATCTGGCAGTTAATTGGATCTCACCCTTGATCTTCCAGCATGAGGCTGCATGTAATATGGCTATCACTCATCTTCACATGCGCTGCTTACCACACCGTACACGGGGTTCAGTACTACCTATATCTGCTTGAGACAATCGGTATGGAGAGACTCCTTTTCCGGCGAAGCATGTTGCATTCGTTGCATTCATGTGGGTTTGAGCTAGCGAGTTGTCATCAATCCTGCGGCCTGCCCCAGAAGCTTGTCTTCATTTCCCCCCCCCATGTCCGGATCCGGCATACTCAAGAGTCAAAACGGTCGTGACTCGTGTACGTATACATACTGGTCAGTGGTATCTGGTATCTGCCACTGTCTGGTATCTTATCTTCGCAATCCGATTACATAGGTATTTGAATTGGAAGTTGGGGGAGTGGTGACATGAGCGCTTCCACGATGTTGACTGCACACACCTTATAGAGAGCTCAAATCAGTTTGCACGGCGCAGTGGACTTGATGTGGTATCAGAAAGCTGGGCAGAAATTTCTGTATGTACTCGTGGGTGAAACGTTTAAAAAAGACAACCACTATATCTAGACGTTTCACCCACGAGTAGAGAGGACACAACGAGGCAGTTATGCATCTGGACTCTGCGCTCATCACGCTTCATGTTGTGCTTGATTGACTGCAGAGTTACACAATGTTTCGCCAGACTCCGACCCAACAAGGAGTTATCCACGGCCCAGACAAAGAGCGGATACGCTGACTATGTATATGCACAATGCACAGGCTCGTATTGGTTCCATGAAAAGAAGGGCAGCAAAGCGCGTGACTATCCTGACACGAGGATATATTTATTAGCACCAGTTGGAGAATTACAGCGATTTGGTCAATAACGTGATGGACAACGACAGTAGGTATGAGTCATTAGAGAAGTGGGAAGTAGAGATACCACCATACCTTCCAAAAACTTTTCTTTTCAAAGCAACAGAAAAAGATCAGTGATCTACGCTGATGAGTCTTCCACGACAAATACGCGCATGGTCCCTCGGTTTCGCTACGGTAGTACCATTTCAAGTACGACTCTATCCCGTTTTTAACGAAGGATGTGTGAGCTTTGTGCTACGTACGATGACACGGAGTCATTCCACAAACTCACCAATGTCTCCTACAGACCCTACCCTGTTCTCGATCACTTTTCGCCCTACTTGTGTACAGTGTGACACATACCACCTACTCCGTAGGTAGGTACCTAAAGGCTAATGTACAATCTTCGAAAATCACCATTGTGGGTAGTGCCTCGTTTTGCCTGACCCATATCTCATTCACAGGAATAAACTGCTCTATCAATCGAGGACAAAATTGCACATGGAGTGATGGACAACCCACCCTTACCATCGTGAATAGCGCACAAAGCCGCACAAGCCTGCGAGTCCGTATGCTTTAGCTTGGTTAGACAGCGCCACAATCACTATCGTCGAGACACATACGTGACGGCATGCAGACAAGCAGATGAACCCACCCATAGTTGTTCACAGAGTCCGACTGAATGAAATACAAAAATGAAAACAAGAAAAGAAAAAAATGGTATCGACAGCGCTACAAACAAATCCTAGGAGTTGGGCGCATCCGGTAATCTCTCGATCACGTACTTGCCCCTCGCAACACTCATCAAGGGCACACCCGGAATCTTTCGCAGCCTCTGCTTCAGCGCCTTGTCGTTTGTGCCCACGATATAGATCCTGTTCTTGCTCACTCTGTCCACCAAGCAATCGTCTGCATAGGTTCCCTTGTGATCGCATTCCAGCCTCGTCCACCGTTCATCGCGAGCTACCCGCAGGGCTAGCCTGTACTTGGGACCCAGCTTCTCCAACTCGGACATGACGCAAGATGTGATCATGGGGTTGCACTTGGCGTATAAGCAGTCCATCATGGATTCGAGTAGTGATAGTTTTCGCTGCACGGAGTGACTGAGAAAGTTGGTGTCCACTAGGACATTGTATGCTGTTTCGTTGATGTACATGTCAGTATGACCTAGTCAAGATACCGCAACTTCACCGGATGCAAGCCTTTTTTTTTTCTCTTCTCTATTTTCTTCTTCTTCCACTTCTGGTGGGAATTTTTATTTCTGGGGACATGTTTTATATTCGGGACAAGGGAAACGTACGAGGAACGAGCGCAGTGTTGTGCTGGAAGAACATGTTGCTAGGCATCTGCGGGACCTCGCGAATGATGTCACCGTTGACTGTCTTCTTCTCTTTCCTTTGCGCTTCGGCTTCAGCTTTCTGCTGGTTCACTTTCAATCTCGAATCGCGCTGTCCAATGACTCGTTTGACCTGTGGTCTCATCAGCACCCCTTTCTGTTTTCTTGTTTATCAAGAAAAGCGCATATCGATAAAGGACCTACCTGTCCAAACTTTCTCGTTTTCTTTGCGACACCCATCGTGGGGGCTGACGGCGAAGTTTTGTGGTTTGTGTTGTCTTGTTTGGGTGGTCCTTTCTATCAAGGCACGCAGTTGTGATTGCGCGAATGCAGGAATTTTGTTTCGGACTTTTGTTTTGGTATTCTCTTATTCGTTATCGTGACAGGCTGTGCGGTTTGTTTCGTCGAGATTCGTCGTGTGACAGAACTTAAAAAGGCTTGCATGCTCCGAAAAAGCTGCTTATCCGCTGCATTGGTTCTGCCATCGCGGATCTCGAAATCTCAAAGGCGGTGGGGGAGTAGCGCGTGTGCACGGACCATCTTCGAGGTCCACTTTGCGCGAGCCGGGCCTGTCCTTGTTGGTGGGAGACGCGTCTAGTCGCGTAAAGTGAGTGAACGGTTCAAGCCATTTCACCACGATTATTTTCTTTGTACAAGAAGCACATGCCCGTCATGCCGGCCGCCAAAGCAAGAGAGGAGAAAGGCGAGTCTTCTACGGCTGCTTCAAAGGCAGCTCTCGTGTCTGCATCGAATGGCTCAACCAATTACGAGCTGCCATGGTAATTGTCTGCCTGGAAAGCCCGAAAGCAACACCCGAGCGTCCGACGTTTCTGTAGCTAACGCCATCGTTTAACAGGGTGGAAAAGTACCGTCCCGTCTTCCTGGACGATGTGGTCGGCAACACGGAAACGATTGAGCGATTGAAAATCATTGCTCGTGAAGGAAACATGCCGCACGTCATCATTTCGGGGATGCCAGGCATAGGCAAAACGACCAGTGTGCTTTGCTTAGCCAGACAACTGCTCGGGGACTCGTACAAGGAGGCCGTCTTGGAGTTGAATGCGAGTGATGAGCGAGGTGAGTTCGTGGTTAGATCGATGGCTTATTGCCTTATATCTTTCCCCTCTCTGTATTATTTTTCATCTCCTGCTTCACGTCGCTGAGAAATTCCACTCCCAAGGCATCGATGTCGTCCGAAATCGAATCAAAGGCTTCGCGCAAAAAAAAGTCACCCTACCTCCTGGCCGACACAAGCTAGTCATCCTCGACGAAGCCGATAGCATGACGTCCGGTGCGCAACAAGCACTGCGCCGGACCATGGAAATCTACTCAAATACCACGCGCTTTGCCTTCGCATGCAATCAATCCAACAAAATCATCGAACCGCTTCAGTCGCGATGCGCCATTCTCCGCTACGCCAAACTGTCAGACGCACAAGTCGTCAAGCGGTTACTGCAAATCATTGAGGCTGAAAAGGTCGAGTACAGCGATGACGGACTTGCGGCCTTGGTCTTTAGTGCCGAGGGTGATATGCGTCAAGCCATCAATAACTTGCAGTCTACTTTCGCCGGCTTCGGCTTTGTCTCGGGCGACAACGTCTTCAAAGTCGTGGATGCTCCCCACCCTGTCAAGGTGCAGGCCATGCTGAAGGCATGTTACGAGGGAAATGTAGACTCGGCCTTGGACATCTTGAGGGAGCTATGGGACTTGGGATACTCCAGTCACGACATCATCAGCACCATGTTCAAGGTCACGAAAACTATTCCCACGCTGAGCGAGCATTCCAAACTCGAGTTTATCAAGGAGATCGGCTTCACGCACATGAAGATTTTGGAGGGGGTACAGACGCTGCTCCAGTTGAGCGGCTGTGTGGCACGATTGTGCAAGCTCAATATGGATCCAAAAAAGTTTGAGATAGCAATCAGATGAGAACAGAAGGTTAGCTTTTCATGATTATTTATGATTACCATTACTATCATTTCGTTTTTCATTGCATGATACAGGCGCTCGGTTGTGGTTTGGATCCGAGAAGGACAAGATGGACTCGGGATAGAAAAAGATATGTAACATGTCGTGATCAATCAGATCAAGAAAAACTCGTTGGTAAACCATGGGTTGGTGAATGCCATTGAAGTCTCCATTGCAGCTTTTGCGTTTTCAACTCATTTCCCCCCCTCATTCTGACCAAACTCTTCCTCATACCTCTGCCACTTGGTCTTCTCTTGCATCCATCTCCGCTGCATGCGCATCTGATATTCGTATTGCCTCATCCGCGACTCTGCCCCAAGCATACCGCCCAGTATCATGCCCGACAGCTGCAGGTATCTGTAGCTTCGTGTTAGTCTTGTTTGTTCAATGGGCTGTTTGTTTGCTTCGTTCTTGTCTTTTGTATTGGTTCGGCAAAACAGAGCCAGCCAGCGGAGGGTGGCCATGTTATGACGGCGGATGCACCCATCTTCTTACACTTTATACTGTATCGTGGTCCCACGATAGACAGGCCACCATTTGTATCCAATGGCACCGAGAACGGCGGCTCCAAGCCCCCATTTCGCAGCTCCGACGAGCGCTCCTTTGGCTGCTTCCCTACCGGCGGCCTCCACCTCTTCTGACCTCAATGGGTCGTGTGATCTCATGACTGATGTCGCCGGAAGACGATATATCATGTGAGGCAGAGCCGTCTTTGCCGAGGCTACAAGTTCAAAATTACATGATGGTCCAAGATTATGGGTGGCCACTGGGCAGCCTGCAGGTCACCTGAGACGATCGCTCCACTAAAAAGGGTCAACCCAAAAAAGATCAGAAGACGCTTCTCCTTTTCTCTCCATTTTGCGTGTTAACGGCCTAGTACCTGTCATGCTCAGCCTTCACGTCATCTCTGCCCTCATTGAGCTGCCTATTATCCTATTTACCTGATACGATTGGGCTGGAAGCTGCGCGGCTTGTGCAATTCTTGTCAATCTGTTGCTACTTTGTTGCCAGCCTGACACGTCGTTCTGACCGATAGAACGAGAGATGCGCTGTTCCGGGGCTCAAGGTGACGGTATCACGGCGCAGCACCAGGTCTAAATGGAACTATTCACAAGTTCTTGAATAAATAAGTAGGCGAGGAGTTGGCCGTCTTAATCTTCGCGGTGTGAACTTCTTCCGGAGCTCCATCGCACCCATGCTTCGATTTACGTATGGACTTATCGCGCACCGCGCACCCAATCAATGCTACACATGGGCTACGTAATAGGTGTTCCCAGTCTACGGAGTGAGACAGGGCATCAGAAATACTTCTGCTGGTTACACATTACGTATATACGGAGTACATACATTCGGTAAAAAAACCAAGGAGTACATTACCCGGTGAGCGCATCAGAACGTTGGCTTCATGAAGAGAATTCGGGTATTGAAAACTAATCTGATCAAGCTGACCGGGAGAAAAGGATGTCACGAACTCCTACATACGGCACAATATGACTTGAAACGAGGGTTTTATTTGATTTACTTCCTAGCCTCTACGACTGTCCAGTTATCTGTCGCTTACTCGAACGTCGTCACATAGAGGTGACTCTTGAGTGTTGCCTGCCTCGCATCTTTCAAAGATCATGATTCTCAACTTCGAGCCTGAGAGTGTATCCCATCTCAACTCTTAACCGCTCTCTCAAATTTACCCGCAGGATTGTGATACCTGCCTCCTGGGTTCTCAATTGCGGCTGTCAGTGGTCACCTGCAGTTACCTGCAGGGCGGATCGCGATGTTGATGTTCGAACCGAGGTCGCCACAAGTAATTGTCTTGAATGTCCATCCAGCACAGTCATTTGGGTTCCGCTTGACGTATACCAAGCAACCGTTGTCGTCATTCGATGGATACCATTGATATGTTCCAGTTCCCCGGGGAATGAACTTGGTGACATCTGTCGTTGAACTTTTCCTATTTTCACATTAGGCAAACGAGACAGGCTAGCAGGCGAGTCTACATGTAGGAATGAGAGCTTACAATCCAACGCAACAGTAGGTATCTCTCGCTTCAAGTGTATTTGGATTTGGGGAGCTTGCTTCAATGGGCTGGATAGCTTGAGGATCGAAGTCCGTTGAGATGGCGTGCACCTGGAGGCCACAGATGACCACGCTGCCGAGGATAGCGCTGAACTTCATGGCGCCGTTGTTGAAGAGACCGAAATGAGGAGTTGGACAGCGGAGAATGTTTGTTTAGTTGGTATGAGTCTATGAGAGCTTGGCTCCTACAATACGCACCAGGCGAGGAGTTGCCGGCTTTTATATCCCGTTGCACTTGCAGGAAGCTTCGATTCGTCAATCGTTGCCGCTGCACTGGGTAAATTCAGAACTGGCTGTCCAATGTCAAGTTCCGCGGACCTGAGGCTCGGGCCCGTCGCATCCTCGTGCTATGATATCTGAATCCTGATCATGGAGTATAGCACGGGACGCAAGCACATACATACATAACACAATGAAATAATGCGCAATCCAATTTTATCGCTTACGGACATGTAACATTCCTGTTGATCCTGATTCCCGATACAGCAAGGAGCCTATATGGCCCCATGGCTGAAAGAAAACCCCTGAAGGTTGTGGCCCGCCGCCTATGTTGAACGGTCGTCGGTACCATCGCACGCAGTAACTTCATTTATACGCTTTAAGGCCAGTTTTAGTACTATAGATAAGCGAATGGAGTCATTCTATAGAGGTTTCAGTGGGTAAATTAAACGCTGTCGCAGGGTATAGACGCATTTACAGCACAAACCAGCGGCCAGACGGCCACTCTCGAGTCTCGAGTCTCGTATGATAATGGACTTCGCAACCAGTACTACACATCGGCTACGTAATAGATATTACCTTATTCCCAGTCTACGAAGTGAGACAGGGCACTCGGCACATTTCTGTTGGTTATATACTATGTATCATCATGACTCATGTATACATTCGGTAAAACACCGAGGAGCACATGTGACATTACCGGCTAAGCGCATCAAAACGTTGGCTTCATGGAGAGAATTCGGGCATTGTCATTTACTTTGAAGCCAAGTCCAGCAAAAAAGCAAATCTGATCAACGCTGACCGGAATAAAAAGATGCTGTAGCCTGTAGCCTGTGAACTCCTACAGATGTGTCAGGGTGTTAACTTGTTAAGGGTCTGCACAGAGTGAAGGTATGCTCAAGAGCCTGCAAGATAGTATTGAGCTAAAAGCTAGGGGTCGGATGATAACGGTTTCGATCTCTGCCATCTGGCCTCCCACAATTTTATGTGAACAGTGAACTGCCATCGCTAAAAATACCCCTTTCGGCGTGCACGTGTCTCTGCGCACGGCGCACGCCTCGGCGGTCACTTGCCACTCCCATACGTATACATGATGTTAAATGTTTTGCTCTACCACTGTCTTGTCATTCCCATACGTATTCATGATTTCTTGCCTTGCTACTGTCCTCAAGCCTCTGACAAGATGGCACAATACGACACGAAATGAGGGAGCCTTTATGCATCAGAGTTACTTTGAGCCTCTAAGCTGCCGGTTTGGTTTGTCTGTCAATTACTCGGAGTCTCGGACCTCGTCATATGAAAGTGACTATTGTTTGTCTAACATCTGTTCAAGATCTTGAGTCTTGACTTCCAGCCTTGACTCTTGAGGGTGTATCTCATCTCAACTCTTCACGCTCGCGGCTCGCTCAATGAGTCAATTGCTCGAATTTACCCATCATCATATGATCATATGACATAAGAGGCGCGAATCGCTACATGATTTCCTCAGTTTTTCCTAATGATATCTGCCTCTTAACTTCTTAATGGTGGCAGTCACTTGCAGGGCGGACCGCGACGTTAATATCCGGAGAGAAGTTGGGACAGCCAATTGTCCTGAATGTCCATCCTCTACAGTCAGTTGGGTTCCTGTGGACCATTACCACGCAGCCATCATAGTCGCTCGAGACGGGCCAATAATACGTTCCAGATCCCCGGGGAATGAAGTTGGCGATATTATGCCCTGGATCTTGCCTATTTCAATTTTCCACATCAGTCAAAAGAGACAGGCTACTAGCTAGCAGGCGAGCCGCGAGCCTACATCATCCATGTAGGATGGAAAACTTACAATCGGACGCAACAGTAAGTATTTCTCGCTTCGAGCGTATTTGGAATTGGGGAGCTTTCTTCAATGGGCTGGATGGCTTGAGGATCGAGGCCTGTTGGGATGGCGTGCACCTGGAGGCCACAGACGGCCACGCTGCCGAGGATAGCGCTGAACTTCATGATGATGGTGGGCCGTGGCGTTATTGAGAAGGTTGAAATGAGTCGTTGGACAATGGAGGAATCAGAATATCTAGTTGGTATGAGTCTATGAGATCTTGGCCCCTCAAATCCACAAAAGGCGAGGAGTTGCCTGTCTTTATATGTATCCTGGAGGCTGGGACCCGGATTTCCGGTGTCAACACTGCAGCCTGCAGGAAGCTTCGGTTCGGTTACCTCTGTACATGCGCCGGGTAAATGTAGCACTGGCTGTCAAGTTCCGCCGTCCGGAGGTCCCGCGAGCTTTCATGTTATGAAATCTGAATACTGACCACAGCGTCTGGCTCTGACTCGGGAGTCGGGACGCAAGCAAATAGCCTCAGGAAATAGGTTCATAATATGATAAACAGTGGAACATGCCTATTCCAATTCTATCAACTTCAGTCTTCAGACAGTCACAGGGACCGTTCCGATGACTCCGGTTTCCTGAGATAGCAGCCTATAATGTACATACCGCTCTTGGCAAAGAGACCTATTGCCAGGTACTTGTGGCCCATCTTGAACCGCACCATCACACGTATACGCTTTTAGATCAGCTTACATCATACATGCTATAAATGATCGAATAGATCCAATCTATAGAGGCTCATGATGGGTAAGTTAATGTTGTCACAAGGTATGGTATATACGGGTAAGTGACACATGTGAGTCCAGTGGCCAGACGGCTGCCCCCATATGATATATGTCTGAACTTATCGCGCACGCGGCACCGCGCACGCAATGAATGCTAGTATATGCTACACATCGGCTACGTGTAACGTATAACGATTCCCAATTGACAATGTACGGAGCAAAGGCAGGGCACAATCCTGCTGGTCATAGGTAAACATTCGTTATCCCATGATCATCTCAACTCTTCAGTATTCACGCTCACTCAAATTTACTCGCATGATTGTGATGTCTGCCTCTTGGGTTCTTTAACTTAACGGCGGCAATCAGCTGCAGGGCGGACCGCAATGTCGACAGGCCCATCGAAGTCAGAGGCTGCTAGAGTCATCACCGCCTGGAAACGGCGAGGCATGCTGTTGTCAGTTGATGAGCATTTAACGAACTCCATTTTACATATTCCCTCACAAAAATTCGTCGCAATGTCTTCGAGGTATTTTCAAGAGGCCTGCGACTTCGTCATATATACACTCTGTGAAGTGTGAGGCAAAATCACTTGTCTCCGATGTGGTCAAGTTCAGAGCCATACGGCGGCGAGTCCAGAGTCCAGAGTCCAGAGCAACTAGCACCAGCTCGTCGAGGCAGGCCGCATTCGTTCATGAGTCTAGCCGTAACTTATTTGCCCAATCGGCCGCAACATAGATATACATACCTACATACCTACATACCTAGGTACCTACCTATGTATTTACAAGTGACAACCTGGGTATGTAGGCAGATCCTACCTTACTCTCAGGCTTCAGCTCTGTATTGTACCGACTCGAACTCCGTCAATTTTCAAGGAGACGTGACAAAATTGAAACACGATGCCGCGCAAACAAAAACAAAAAAACAACATACAACATACAACAACCGGTGTTCGCTGGTCGTCACCGACCCAACTACTAATCTGTCGGTTGGCAGCTTATCTATGGGAGAGCGGACGGGATCCCGAATTTTCTACCACCTATGGTCGTATGTACTGGTCAGTCATCAAATGTAATTTATAAATGAAGATAGGTAGGGCTGTAGAGTTTTTTCGCCGCCGTTGCCCATTCTGGCGATAGTGAGCCTGTTAAGCGTAGTGAAAGTCTAATTCGCACGTTAGGTACGCTGGACGATGTCCTGCATACTCCGTACATTATCATGTACATACGTACATACATACCTATTGTGTATGGAGTTGAGCACTTCTCGGGGCGGTGATCATAATGAGATGAGCCACGTGACTTTCGAATCTTCGACTCGAAGCTTGTTCATTATTTCAGGGTAGTTGGTGTTGAAAACTTACAGTTTCGCGTTTTGCAAGTTGTTGGCGCGCGAGACAGCCACATAACGTAAGACAGCCCAGGTGTAACTCGGTGTGAAATCATGGCAAACGATATCGACGACAGCGGAATCGAGTTCGAGTGTCGTGGCTTGCGAGTTGCAACATGCGACTTTACGGGAGGAAGGGGAGGATTTTACGACAGAATCTCCAATCCGGCCGGCGGCCTGGGCAGATTATACACCGCTTGCCCAAACCATCAATTGGCACTGCCACACTAAATCCTCCGTCACTTCAACAGTACATACGTACTCTACCTAGGTATTCTACACCGCAACCATGAGCCTGGCATAAATGTAAACTTGTGATCTATTCATTTCAATCATCGTCATAAACTAGTTCAGCTTGACTCTTGCCTGCCGGCCAGCCTCAATATGCGTTCAATATCGTGTTTTCTTACTTCCATCCCTTGGGAGCGTTTCCCTTCCAATATCAACCTTTCATTGCTATCTCAAGTTTACCACACGATTGTGATACCTGCCTCCTGAGTCCTGAGTTCTTAATGTGTGCGGCATTGATCTGCAGAGCCGACCCCGATGTTGAGAGGCGCAGCGAAGTTATCACATAGGTTTGGCACAAACGTCCATCCAGAACAGTCATTTGAGTGCCTCGCGACAAACACCACGCATCCTTTCGTGTCGCCCAAGACATACCAGGGATATACTTCAGTTCCTCTGGGAATGAAGTGGGTGATGGTGTTCGCATTATTTTTACTGTTCCCACATTAGTCAAAAGAGACAGGCTGGTAGGCGCGCCTTAGGTACATGCAGGACGAAAAACTTACAACACGGCGCAACAGTAACCATCTCTCGCTTCCAGTGTATTTGAAATTGGGGAGCTTGCTTCAATGGACTGGATAGCTTGAGGATCGAGGCCTGTTGGGACGGCGTGCACCTGGAGGCCACAGATGGCCAAGCTGCCGAGGATAGCGCTGAACTTCATGGTGACGTTGTTGAAGATGAAGATATTGAAATGGGCAGTTGGACAATAGAGGATGTTTAGCATGTATGAGAGCTTGGCGCCTACAAGACAAACGAGGCGAGGAGTCTCCCGTCTTTATATTTCGCTGTCGACACGGCAGGAAGCCTCGGCTTCCTGTTTGGCACTATCCCATTAGCGGTCCGGAGGCTCACTTCATGTCACGTGCCCCACACCCCCCTTGCTCGTTGATCGCGACTTGGAGTGACATGATGACTTCAGA
>SRQL01000165.1:0-49061 GCA_018360575.1 Claviceps sp. LM454 group G7
AGACCGGAATTCCCATGGGAATTGGGAACGAAATTCGGAATTCCCTATTTCCATTCCCACCCAAGTCCAGCAAAGTGTGAATCCCGCATCCCTAAAAAGCAAGGAAGATGTGCGATTGATGTTGTGATGGGAAAAGCGGGAACGGCGGCTAGATGAGCCGTCAGCCAATCAAGAGTGGCATGTCCCATGTCCCAGGTTGCGGCTTGGCTGCCAAATAGGGCTTAGCGATGACTGTAAGTCGATAAGTGGACCCAGAAGCCCAGGATGGGATCCACTTCCAGCGCTCAACCACACGAGAGGCTCACACACCACACATACCATGCACAGCAGCACCACAACATCTCACATTACACATCATACATCACATCACACATCACAGGCCAAGTTCCAACACTGTCCAAAGAGTCCAAGCAGTCCACAACTCCACACAGACCACGCAAAACAGACTATGATTGATACCCCGCGCCAGCCCGTGCAGCCGGCTCGCATCGCATGAGCCCAGCGTCTTGGTCCGTTATTGGGCGCGGACGAAAGAGGCCGGACAAAGAAAAGAGCTGACAGGACCGCGTCAACACGCAGGCCTCGAAGGGAAAAAACACCAGAAAGAAGCGTTGCCCCCTTCCCCCTCACCAAACACCTCCGTCCTTCGTTGGGCTTGTACTATGCACGCAGTGCAGACGAGCCGCCGGTGAACAGTGACTTGGAATTGCCGCATCCAGAAATATCGTCAAGCTCCAGCTCTGTCTGTCCTAACTGAACACCATGGACGCCGTCAACCCTCCCACTAAGGCCTGCCACAATTGCCGCAAGCAGCGTCTCCGATGTGACCGCTCTTACCCACAGTGCAACAAATGCGTCAACTCTGGCAGAGTGTGTCTTGGATATGGCAAACTGTTGCGATGGACCGGTGCCGTCGCCACTCGGGGCAAGTATGCTGGACGCACTTCAAGTGCGCCCTTGGCCGGCGACGCGTCTCCCTCTAAGTCTGGCGCTGCTTCTCGCTCTGCCTCTCGTTCTGCCGCTCGTTCTGCCGTTCGCTCCGCGTCTGCCTCTACCTCTTCCTCTGCCTCTGCCTCTGAATCTGTGGCGGCGGCGGCTACCTCTAGTACTGGGTCAGTGACAGGGTCTCTGTCAGAGACATCGGAGAATTTATCAGTCATTACACCAGCCAAGCCGGAGTCCCGGTCAAGTGTTACGCCATATGCTTCTCCCCAGACCGTTACCGTGGGGGCCTTGCGTTACGACGGAACGCAAGAGGATGGAGATGTGCAGCTTGTGGTGCAATCCCACCCGAGAGCCTCATCCGGGTTTTCTCTCGCCAGTCCCTGGGTGCTAGTGGATCCCCTATATCAGGACATGCAATATGGTCATCGGCATTACCTATCGTACTGTAAGTTCATGTACATATTATCAAGTGGCGAGACACGCTTGCTCCCGTTTTACCTTTTGGGGCTGTTCGCCACGGACGGCTAGGTACACCTGTGTTGTGGCGTTCGGACGAAAGAAGATGAACCATGGGACCGAAACAATGAAATTAATTGAAAACAAAAAAATCTAGTCGCCACCAGAGTCTGCAAAGATCTAGTATCTCATGATCTTCCTGACCGGAACCCATTCCGGGGACTGATACCCCTGACGAGGGCGCACCCGCTCTTGCAGCACATCATTGTGGCCGCCTCGGCGTCTCACATGTCAAACCTTGTTCGAGCTCCTTTGACATCTCGGGATAGTGATGTGGGAGAAAGTTTGAGGGCCATGATCCATCAGGCGTCGCGCCGTGCTTTGAATGATGCACTTTTAGCCAAGGCCACGGCACTGGGCCTGATGCGCGGAGCAGTGGAGAACATGAAAACCACTGGAGCTGATGTTATTCTTGCTGCCGCCCTCTTCTTCATTAACGTGGAGCTCATCGAGTCCGGAAAGCACGGGTGGAAGGCCCATCTCGAAGGTGCAGGCCGCATCATGTCTCTCTTGCAACCCACCATGGGGGCCGAAACGACTTTGCGTGACTACATGTTATCTGATTGTTTTATGTGAGTCTTTCTGACCTCTATTCCCGTGAAATACCCCAGTAAATGGCCAAAGCAGTCTCACTTACGCGAACACAAAAAAAAAAAAAAAACTACTAGATATTTCATCATGGCCTCAGCTTTCATGCCGGCTGTTTCGCTTGACAATCAATCTTATTTCAAGCCAGCCCAGATTATTTCCATTCTGCGGCGAGCAGCAGCGAACAACTATCTTTGTAGTCCCCCGGAAATTCTCGTTATCCTGTACTCGGCTTCCAAGTTGTCGAACACCAGCTCTGATGCATCCAATGTTGATGAGATCCGCGACGCTGGACTGAAACTCCTCCAGGAAGCACAGTCCTTTGACATTGACGCCTGGGCGAATGACGCACGGAATGTTGAATACATGCCCGGTGTTCCAATTCAGAGCAGAGTCCATGCTGGATCCGCCCATCGGCTTGCCGCTTGTCTCTACATCTTGCAGGCCATTCCGTCTCTGGCCGAAATCGCTAACCACGACGAGGTGGTGAGGCAGCTGAGCGACAACATCATTGAGCATTTGTCATGCATCTCCGACGAGGATCCAAATTTCAAGGCCACCACGTGGCCGACCTTCATTGCTGGTGCTGAGGCTCGTGATCCTCCCAGGAGGGACTGGGTCATGAACAGACTAAAACGACTCGTTGTATCGTGCCCTTGGGGCTTCCTATACACGGCCATGGACACACTCCAGTCCATTTGGGATCTAGACGGCAAAGTCATGGCTACAAAAAGTTGGGTGCAATTGCTCAAGGATCCGGACTTGAACTTTCTCATTGTTTGATCGCGGGGTTGTTCGCTGCGGAGAACGAGGCGGTTCTGAATACTTTTGTTTCAAGTTTTGCGACTTTTTTGATACTCATGACTTGCGTTCTCCAGAACTGGCCAATTTCGAAAACAACCTCGCTCGAAAGAAAACGAGCGAGAACGAAAAAAAAAAAAAAAAAGAATCCGATACCCAAGATAAAGGGGGGCAGAAACGAAAGACGGCATGACGAATTTATGATTGAGTTTTCTTACTGGGTGGTTTGGCATTTTCGGGCGGCGTTTTGACAGTTTATGCTCTTTTATTTTTTTTGCAATTCACTGGGCTACATTGGGCGGCACATGGTTCATTCCATTTAACTGGGCGGAACAGCTATTTCTGTCAAATTCTTTGCCGCTGGCCTGGCGGGGTGGGTGCCTTGGCATGATCACCAGCTGTCTCGTTGTTTCAACAACAACCCGGACGGACAGCTTCTCTCTCTTCTTTCAAATGATCGAAACCACCATGGGGATTCGTTGAACCGGAGTCATCGTCGTCCATGAAAAGAGTCATTTCTGCGACTTGGTGCGCACCGCCGACTGGACCGATCTAGCATCCTGATTCCTGACAATGCTGGTTGCAAAGATGGACTTGAATATTTCGGCTTGGATCTTTCTGGAACGTCAGAGCGAAGTATATTATATTGCATGATTGACGTTTTATTGACTATAAACATAAGCGAATATCTCGAGAACAAGTCTACAGACTAACATACCAACCGTGATTGGTCTCCTTATGTAGTACAAACGGGATTGGGGACACCGATGGGCGATCGAGACGAAGAGAGTGGTTCAAGCGGCTGGGGGTGTGACATCTGGTACGAATGTGACACGAGGTTTTCGAGTCGAAGGGATTCATGAAGATTTTCCAGGATATGTAGTGTTTATTAGCAGGGCGCATAATTAACTATTTCTCCCAAATTATAGCGCCGTGAAGTTGTAGGACATTGCGAAGAGCACCCAGTACATATAATAATTGGATTGATAGACTTCGACCTACCTATCTCAGTCTCTCAGTTCATGTTTGGTGACACCAAAGTTGTTAATCTTCGGGTTCATCAAGTCTGGCGGCATGCTGCTGTGGTACCAGTTCTCAACTGGGGTACTAGACATCAACGCGCCATCTCACTGACAGCACCGCGAACGCACTCGAGAAGGCTGAACTTGCCCTCATCGATGCTAATATACAGTTCACTTCGTGAGTATTGCTATTAAAAAGGAGGTGTAGATTGAGCATGAAGATAAGGCCCCTTTCCTGTGACTGACCCCTCAATTATGATTTATGTGTACCAAGTACCTATATTCAGCAGCCTAATCCGGCGCTCGACGAAAGAAAGCCTCCTCACAGTTACATGTTACAATTCACAGGTTACAACGCTCAACTCATTCCCCAATTCTTCTCTTCGAGGCCGCATCATCATGGCGGGCCCATCCAACACCAACAGCCGATGACTACGAAGAACCAAAGCACACTGTGCCATCTAATTCCCATGTATCTGCACCGTGGTGTTAGTCGGTCCCTGCAGCACCAAAGGCCGACGGCTATGAAGAACCAAAGCACACTGTGCCATCTAATTCCCATGTTATCTATGCTTTGGTGATGATAGGTCAAGCAATGTCACACCAATAGCCGGCGACTACGAAGAACCAAAGCACACTGTGCCATCTAATTCCCATGTGCCTAGACTGTGGTGAACAAAACTTGACAAAGGATGCCCGGTGAGAACGAAAAAAGAAAACCCATGTTACGACCTCAACCGTTGACACTTCCCCTTCGTACCCTTGGTGGGCTCCTGCTGCAAAATTAGCGTCGCTGTCCAGCGTACAGTCTCTCCCCACGCTCAGATGAAAATACCTGCCACGTTCATGTCTCCTCCATATACTTCGTACGGCAATCCACTGCTCCTCAAATTACCGTCGATCGTATAGAAGACGAGGTATCGAAGGCATCAACCCACAAGTACCAGCACAGACCGCTGGATATTTGCATTGATTCTTTGTCCCACATGTGCAGGAGCAGCGTGGGCAGTGCAACCATCGACGGGCGTTCGTCCGACAGCATTTTTTGATCGCTGTTGCGATAGAGCCGTGCAATATCGGGTTCTTGGCCGGCATCATCTTGCGTAGGACTGGTGTCACGACGTGCCATGACTCTTTGTGTATGGTTTTCTTCTTGTTAATCGCCCTTCAGCCGAACGTGATTCAAGGCTCACAGTCGTACTCTGCCGTAACCGTAAACTCCTCGGTCTCTTCGTCCCAGACAAGCCACTTGTTCTGACGAGCAATCATGCGCCCGATCCAGAGTATTCGCTCAAGTCGCTTGCCGACTATGGAAGGAGGCTCCAGGTATCTCGCCTCAACCTCGATCTTGTCATTGTTGAACCAGTCTGGAGGGAAGTATCCCTCAGTGTAGATGAGTCCGCGCATCGCATAATCTTCTGGGAGCGGATGAGGGGGCTCGCTTTTCTCAGGGCCTGGAAAGTTCGTGGTGCCAATGCGGGGAGAGAAGTCGCACATGCGCCGCAGACGGTTAAGGGTTATTGACATGAGCTTCCATGGGAAATGGTTTTCCAAAAGGTTCATGGCAGACGGACGCTGGCACATAAATAGGTAAAAGACCAACGTGGTGTGCAAACAGGCCAGCGTGTTCTTTGCGCCCCCGCATCCCATTACAACGTCACAAGTCTTGCCGGCGAATGAAACAGCCGTATCAAATGCGGGGTTTGGTCGTACGATGGTTGCGTCCGCGTCAGCATGATCCTGAGATGTTCCATTCTCTACGTCGCCGTCGCCACTAGAATGCGACATGGCTTGTATTAGGACATTCGATTTGTTTCCATAGCCGAGAAGCAGGCAGCTCAAGGAAATTGCCATGTGATATCTAGCTGGTCGTTAGTTGACTTGTGCAAGGTATCCTTGTCCCACGTTTGTATTTGCTTATGAGACTTACCCAGGCTCAAGCCAGTTGTCCTGCTCCGTCACAACGTGGTGCTCCAGAGAGCCGAGAAAATGGTCCATTGCTGACTGAAGTTGATCCGTTCCCTTGTCGGAAAAGAGGATCCCATGGACTCGAACAAAGGCGGCGTGTACAGGATTCCTTCGTTGATAGAAGAGAGACGCGGGGTCCAAGAATGGATCGAAAAATGTCAAGATACTATCCCACGCGCTTGAGAATGGATCCTTGACACAGAGAGACTTGGAATAGAAAAACAGCTGCTCGAGCACGTTTGGTCGCGCCAAGATGGCCAGGTGATGATATAGTCGGCCAGTCGTTGGAGCGTTATCCGATGCCTGCATGTACCAGTATTTTGCCACGTTATTCCAAAGCTCCCGGTTCCGGGCATCGCTGTCCTCAATCGCCATGCGATATCTTCCCAAATCGCCCAGGCATTCGATCCAAGTCGCGCGAAAGGCGGGCACTGTCTCGACGAGCAAGCCCATTATAGAAAACGCAACGTGAATAAAGGCAAGCAGGTGTTCGTGCGATTCAGGTAGCTTGGCGCGCAAAAATTCCAGGAAGGAGTGGATTCCGTGCCGCCACATGCGTGCTGGCATGGCATATTTTGTCGCAAGAGATTTCAATGAATCAGTGGCTATTGGATGTTGGGTGGCCAGAAAAAAGTCGAAATGTTCGTGAAGAAGTGCTTGGTGGAGAGTAATTAATGCGTGATATTGCTCTTCACCCAGGTCAGTCTGCAACTCCTGAGTGTCGCACTCAATACACTTGGACTCGAGTAGCGTCAGGCCGCTGTAGATACCCCGGGCTTCCACAACGAGTTGCTGAGCCGAAACTGTTACGACTTTAGGCAGAGAAGGGGGCGCAGGCCACTTGGAGGCGTGGACATCGTCGATGGGTAGCTGGCTATGTGCGCGATTCTGCTGTCGACGCTGCGGCCTTTGTCGCTCCGGACGGTGTTGAGTACGCCACGACTGCGGTGTCTTGGCAGATCGCGAGGCAACAGAGCCTTTTCCATTATCATCCGGTACCCAGAGTTGCCGGGCTGGCACATTTTTCTGCTCAAGACCCCGATCAAAGTCATGATTACGATCACTTTGCCGGGGCTTTCTGGGGCGCTGTGCGGTCGGCGACGAACCATGTTGCCGGGCGATGGATCCAGGCGGGGAGCACAAGCCTCGACTTCCTCGGCAGAAGCTTTCGATTCCATCACTGTGCTGCTGCTGTCGGTCAAGTTGATCGTCAGATTTGTCGTCATCCGATGCGTCTTCATCCTCCGTGTCTTCCTCCGATGCATCTTCTTCTGCTTTGACGTCTTCTGCTGTGCATCCTACTTCCGCATTGCCAGGTAAGAGTGTCTTTCTCGTAGTTGCACGATTCTTCATGTCTAGAGTTTCGTTGGTCTTCGATATCCTGATGACCACACAGCTCGCTTCGTTAACATACACTGCTCGGCCGTCTTGCCGGAGTTGGAGCGGCCACAAAAGGCAAGATCTTACACTGCTCTGATGGCATCGTTCCCCTGCCGAACAATGTCTTGGAAGTCCACCTCACTGTCCGGAGCCTCTTGTGCAGTGGAGCGCCTCAACGCATCGCGACGAACGCGAGTCTTGACAGTTCCAGAGGTCTGCTCTTTCGGATGCGACTCGGCATTTCGGGACGAACAGTGGACATTGCGAGGGGGTGTCGGTTGGCGGGACGTGTTCCGGAGATGCTGAACCCATCCTTTGGTGAATTGTTCCATTGGCAAAAGATCAGACGATGTGTTCGGAGGCCGAAGAAATCGCTCGCGCCGGCGTGTTTGTGGGATAATGCTACGGGAGTCTCAGGTGATGAGTGACAAAGGTCGGAGTCATGGACGTTGCTGGAAGTTGAAAATGAGTTTTAGCGACAAGGAAACGCCACGAATCGAAGAAGATAAGCGCAACAAAGATTCAAACCCCCAAATGTGGCCAGTGAATCAATATCAAGAACAGACGAAGTGTAGAAGGTGAGAGAGAACAAGTGTCAAGACAAACAGAATCCCGCGGAAGGTGGTAGACCAAGGCCTGGCTGTCCGAAGCGGGTTGTCTGAAAACTTTGCCACAGCCTGTGACCAGCAACAGCCTTGACCATGAGAGGAGAGGAGAGTCGCTGAGACATGCTTGGGGTCACGCAAGATGACCAGACAGTAGCCGAGTTCGCATCTAAGCAGACACAGCCAACACGCTTCGAGTACGTAGAACGGTAGAAAGAGTGCAAGGAAAGTACATACATATAAGGATCCAATCTTACCTGCTTCGTTCGCCCGTCCGGAGAAGCGACCGCAACTGGGCCCAGGGCGACAGCAGCGCGGTAGACTAGCAAAGACGATGGTTACTACCGATATCGAAGACAGAAGCCTGCTTGAAGCCTCAGCATAACATAAGTCGAGCCCGCAAGCATCGTACAGATGAGTACGAGCCGCCTTGTCCGGGGTGGTGGGCAATTATATGCGGGAGGTTCGTCCGCGATTCGCCTCATCCTGGTTCGCCTGATTCGCGTGGATGTCTCGCGATTGACGAATGACAGCCCAGAGACAAAGTCACGAGGGCCCACTCCAACCCGAAGCTCCCAACTCCGCCGAAATAAGCCCAACAACCGCACACAAATGACGAAACCCCCACGATTCGATTCCTTGGTCGACTCGTCGGCAATCGACAACCTCGACGCCACACCACGGTCCGTCCCTGCAGCCAGACTCGATCCACGATTTGTCTCTTGCAACTGAACTTGTTGATGGATTTGCGCGGGGCCAAGACTGATGCTCGATGGGACTGCGTCTCGGAAGACCGACCGCCTTGACCTCGTCGCGAATGGGGCATTGCAATGAATATTGGTTTCATGATGTGGATTTCATCAAGAGGCTCGTTGTATAATGAGAGGCAACAGGCTTTGTGGAGAGACAAATAGAGGCAGGAATTGTTGCGTTTCCAGTGACAGTGGCAATTGCGGACATGCGCGAACTTACCGGCTTTCTCAAGGGACGAATGCAAATCGAACAGCATATGTACATAAAGAGTCGTCCAAGGCAGCTCTGTGGTAGAAATGCAATTCAAGATAGGAAATGAATGCGCTGGCGTCTGTGTCGCAGATCGCGCAGCGTCTCGGGGGTGCGACTCATTGTGGCAGTCTGGCGAGAAAAGGCCGTCTTTTTGGGGGAGAGATGGGCCCCTATTTAATAAGCCCAAAGAGAAGAACACAATCACAGTTTCTTGCCACTCTCGGCTCTGCATTACGAATGCCTCGAGAAGACGAAGCGACCTGAAACACGGAGCCCATGATTGTGTTGCACAAAGGCGAGCCTCGAGTTTATCTCCCTCATGAATCACGATTCACTGTCATGTGCCCTATTCGAATCGATTTGGAGCAGACTTCTTTCTGTCATAGAAATGAATCTATGATCTGTCTCTACCGCACCGTGTCACACTGGCGTTCCGTGATGCGGGCAGTGGCAACAGCGCCGGGGGGGTAAGATGTCGCCGGTTGGCAGCATATCTGCTTTTGAATTCGAATCTCAAAGTATATGCGCACAAAAACGACGAGTGATGGCCACTGCTCTACTTTTAATTTTCCATTCAACCCAGTGATAGATAGACGCAAGATGCAGGTGAAAAAATGGAAAGGCACCTACCTACCTGTCTGGGCTTCAATGCTGTGGTACGAAGACTGTCGCACAGCGTAATGGCTTTATCGGCTAATAGGTAGGCTGCGCTGCTGCATCATGTACATATGTGCCACAACCGATCGTCCACGGCTCAGAAAAGGTAGTGAGAACTCAGAATAAGAGCAGAGGAGAGGGCATGGCAAATCTGCCAGCTTTGATCAGTCTTGAGCATCGCATGGCTGTTGTTCCAGTAAACGATGGGCAATGAATATCTGAACATCAATACGGTACAATCTTGCTATTCCAGCCGCAGATTTTATGAGTCTATTCTTTCGTCTGTATTTGCCTAGTTTCAACATGCCATATCATCATCGAAACTGCTCGTATTTGGCGGCCGATGCCAGTTTCGTCTCCACGCGCTCAATGGTCTCCTGGTCGTACAGCTCCTCGAGGTTCTTGCCAGCCTTGAAAATCTCCTTCTCATGTCTCGTCGCTTCTTCCTTTGTCATGCACACGAGATCTCTCAGTCGGACCGTGGAGCATTTCTGCACATCTTTGCCCTCCCCGATAACGTACATGCTTGGTCCCTCAGGTCGGCGCCATCGTATCAGGACAATCTTCGTGGATATGCCGCTGACGATACTGCGTCCGTGGTAGAGCTCCTCTGACAAGAAAGCCACGTCACCCATCGTCAGTGGAGTCTTGAGCCCGACCGTATCCAGGCCCAATGACCGCGCGAGGCGGTCCTCGGAGCCCGCAACATAGGTCATGATGCCTTCGTACATCTTTTCCCTGCCCTTGGCGGGCGCGTAGTCCAGCGGGTATCCAGTGATGCTGAGTATGACATGATTGGCGGCGGTCAGGCCAAAGACGGCAGGCATGGTGCCCAGGACGGGCAGAATCCTGACTCTGAAGTTGGGCATTACGCCGAGATCTCCCACGGAGCCTTTCTGAAACTCCTCTTCTGGTAGTGGGAGCAGCTCTGCCTTGCCCTCACCGGATTGCTCGGTGGAATACACAACGGGAATGCCGCTCGTGATGCCGAGAAGCTTCAGACGGCGCCGTGTGGCCCTCGACAGGCCATCGTCTCGACTTGCTCCAATGTCGCCAACAACAATCCTCGTGGGGTCGCTCTTGCACCCCGCGCCCATGGCGCTGATGACTGGTAGTTTGTTATCGTAGCAGTACTTGAGTAGTTCCACCTTGGTCTCGATATTGTCGATTGCGTCCACGATGAAATCCGGCCGCCGGCCATTCTCCCATGGCCCAAGAATTCGATCCGCCACCGCTGCCTCAAATTTCTCCTGCTGCAGGTCGAACTTGACCCATGGAGCAATAGCAATAAGTCGTCGCTGCAGGCAATGAACCTTGGAAGTGCCCACATCCGCTAGGGTCGCCACAGCATGCCGATTCAGTGAGCTGAGGGTGACTTGATCAAAGTCAATGAGCCGAATGTTAGACACGCCAGAGCGCGCAAGGGCAGCCACGCAATGAGAGCCAACGCCTCCGCAGCCCACGACAACGACGAACGACTGCCGCAGTCTCGCGAGACCCTCCGGAGTTAGAAATACCCTGTTGCGCGCTAGCTGTTCCAGAATGAGCTCTTCATCGAAATCACCGGCTTGCGCTCTCTTGGCCAAGGCCTGGTTTCTGGCATCCTCTTTGTCGGCTGCCGCATCAGAAGCAGCCCCAAAGTCGTTGAGCTAAGGCCGATAGGAAAATCAGCGCGGAGAACTAAAGGATTGACCAAAGACCTAATGGACCCGAGAAGACAAAAATGGGGAGAGCCCTCACGTCTCAAGTTACCTTGCTGGCTTCGTGGCTATTCTCTGCCAATTGAGGAATGGAGCTCTTGAGCTCTTCAAGTCTCTCCTCGCGCTCGAGTGCCTGGTAGCCAAGAATGAGCGATGCTACAGTTGCGCCGGACAGCACTGCCGTGAGGAGGAGCTGAAACCGAGGGTTGGAGAGGGTGTCGGACAAGAGTGAAGTCATTTTAATCTCATAACATGGCACCAACTACGGCTTTTCCCAAAGATTAAAACAGATAATCGCACTTGAACGAGTAAAAAGAATGTTTGCTCGTTCGCATCGCGAACAAATGTCACACCGAGCTTGGAACTTGCACGTCGCGCAAAATTTGCTTAGTAATCTCGCGGACGTGCCCATTTGCATCACCGCCCCCAAGTTTCGACAGCTTTGGCAGATACCGCTCTTTCCGACAAAACCACCAAGGCCGATCCTGCGCCGAAATGGTCGCGACGGCGCTATCGGATATCATTTGCAACACATCGGCTGCAGAATACAAATCGAAGAGGAAGCACTGTACAACGTGAGGAGCGATTTTGGCCCTCGGGGCTGCATAGTCAACGATGCGCATTCCGCAAGCCGCCCTTCGACGGCAACCGCACGTCGTGCCCATATCGGCAGGTCCTCGATTCATCAGCGTCCGGTCATTCGGCCATCAAACAAAATTCACATGCGTTCGGTCCCGGCCCAGCCTCCCATTTCTTTTTGTACCGACAGCCAGGCCATCAGTGGCGCGATCGTTCACGTCGGAGCGCCAGCCCTGGCTCAAGAATGAAGCCAAGCTCTTCGCTCGATATACCCTCACAATATGGGCAGTGGGAGCGTGCTTGGCCGTCGCGTACTTCTTCATCAACGAAGAGTTCAATGAGCGAGCGCATCCCACACCACATGAATGGAGTTTCATGACAAGAAAATATCTGCGCGATGCGCTCGAACTTCAGGATCCAAGGGACGGGATGCTCGACTGGGCTCGATGCCTTGAACTCGCTAGAGAAGTCGTCATAAGACTGGACGACCCAAAAGCCTCGGGTAACAAAGTGGTGAAGCTCAGCGATAAGGAGGATCCGGCGCTCGAAGTGCCCGGCGAGTTCATCAACCGCGACATCTCGGCTATGTCGGAAGAATGGAGGAGGGGCTACTTCGAAGCCATCATGCTGGCGGCCAAGGCGGCGGAACATGTGGACGGATGGATGCGCGACACGGAGCGCAATATCGTGTGGGCGCCTGAATTTGTCCGCGGGCCATCGAATCCTCGACCTAGGCCGGTATCGCGCGGACAGCCTCATGCGCCGCGGGAGGAAGTTTGCGAGCTGGCGTTTCCCTCGGCTGATCACTGGTACACCAAGGCCTTGACAACCGCGGGATTGACTTCGCGTCAGAGGATGGAAGTAGCGCTGGAATACGCCGCGTTTTTGGATTTCAAACATAGACCAGGCGTGGATGCGCTGTATGAGCTCGCCCTGACAGAAGCCTCGGGGAGATTGGAGCCATCCAAGCTGCCCTACGACAGCAAGACCCTCGTCCTCAAGAGCAGCCCCGGCGAACCGGTCCCATCTCTCAACGTCCTCGACACCCTCACCGTTATCGCTAACCATAAAGCCCGCAAGGGGGATACCTCGTCCGCCCTCCCCATGTACATCTCCCTCCTCCAGGCCCGACGATCCCTACCCACGACACCTCCCCCACAGACCAACAAGAAATCGTTCCCATCCCTCTACGAAACATTCGTCACCACCTTCGGCCCCCCGGCTTACCCTCCTCCCGGTCCCGACGGTACGTCACCACCCTGGCGCGATGCCCATGAGCGCTGCCAAGAAGCATCACTCAGCTTGTACATCGGCGAGATTCTCTACGCGACATGTTCCTCCAAGGACGAAGGCGTGGCTTGGACCCGCGACGGGGTTGATCTAGCTGAAGAGCAGCTACGAGCCCTCGACATCCCCATCACTGCAGAAAACAAGGACGCGAACCGCGTGTGCAGGGAGTGTCTCGCCACAGGGCTGGAGAACTGGTCCGTCATGGTATCGCGGCTGGCCCGAGAGGAGGAGGCCCGGAAGAGCACCAGTGCGAGTACATCTGGGAGCCTATTTTCCTTCTGGGGCGGTGGATCACCCGATGCGGAGGGCCGGTGGGCTGCAGAAGAGGCTGTTGTGCTGGAGAGGACGAGGCGGACGAGCGCGTTGTTGGAAGATGTGCCGGCTCCATCTGGGATGTTTGCTAGCCTTTTGCAAGGTCTACGATGAGAGGGATAGCTTGGTGTTTTCTGATTTACTATTTTTTTCCCCTTTTTTGCTCCTTTTGCGTCCTTGTTGAGGTTGTTGTAGTATGGCACAATGCCGCGAAACCCCTGTACAATTTTTTTTTTTTTATTCAGTACAATATGAGAGCGCCAGCTCAGCTTTAGTTGACATACTGATGGTCAAAATGTGCGCGTGGCCTATTATCTCTGATCGTCCCGTCCTGCTCTTCTATCTATTCGGTCTATCACACTTATTCATGCCCACGCGTCATCATCCGCGTTTTCATCATCCGTATCCGGATTCTGCTCCCCCTTTACGATCCTTCTGAACCGTCTCGCACGCTTCACCTGCGCTTGCATAGACGCCGCATCGACCACTCCAACGGCCGGTTTCTCCTGCTCCGGTATCGCGTCCCAGGTCTCTTCATCGTTGCGGAGGTCGTCGTCTGATGGCTCAGGCCTCTCTGCCACGATAATCTCAGGGTTTTGGTAGCCGGACGTGGTGGCTATCTCTTGCAGGTACTGCAGCGCGGGCTGCAGCGCGGAGATTAAGATTTTTTCGGTGTACAGTAACTCGGCGGATGAGTAGCAGGGGCTGCCGAGAGCTGGTATGCCCGCATGTGGGTTTCCTGTTGGGGGAGCGAGGGGTGTGTTAACGGGTTCTGAGGACAAGATGTAGGCACGAGAGCGCTACTGGGCGGTTAGTACGTTACGTATTACTTGGAAACTCATTCGACGTTTCTTCTTCTTAAATCTGTTTCTTTTCTCTGTGGAGGCTTGTTTTCTTTTCTCTCTTATCCACCTCTTAGGCGACATAGGCTGGGACGGTTGATCCGTGAAGAAAATACAAGGGATGGAGGTCTGTGCAAGTGAAAAATTGAACGAACCTCGGCGAGAAAGCTTTTCAAATCATCATTCAGCGTCTCAACAGGATAAACCGTCCCCAGGAGAATCATGCCGTCCAGCCTGCCCAGCCAGCGGTTCCGATTCTCGGCATCGTCCAAGAACGTGGTCAACAGCTCACAGCTCTGTCCAACAGCCACGATGCTCAGTTTCGCATCCTCGCGAAGCTCCCCCCGCAAGAGCTCATCAAATACGTACGAGACATGCTCCTCGGCAGACCTATTTCCTGGCACACGGTCCCGGTCCGGACACCAGCGCCTCGCGATGTGCACGAGACTCGGGAGCGGAATCGCTGCGCTGTCCTCCACAGTCAAGCAGCGCTGTCCCTCAGGCCACCAGTGCGACTCTGCAGGGTTCGCAATCACAATTCCCGGTGGAGAAGGGTCTTCTTTGCTCGAGACATGGTTGTGTAGCTCTCGCACGACAGAGACCATGCTTCCCTTGTCGATGCCGCCGACGCCATGGGTCACTCTGCCAGCTACAGTCCCGAAATAGTGTGCCGGTTCGCCAAAGATCACCACGACGCGCGTCTTGGAAGATAGATTGGGGCTTGCGAAAATGGATACGTGAGGTTCGTGCGGCTCTGCGCCAAGGGGGAGTTGCCTCTTTTCGAGGCCCTCGCTTTGCAGGCGTTGGTGAATAATATCTCTCACAGCACCTGCATTTCAACTCGGGGGAAAAAACCATTGATTAGACTCAAGCACTTGTTTAGAGCGTAGCCACGTGAGGGCACGTACCATCTAACTGGAAGCGCTGGCGTGCATTTACCCTCGGGTTACGATTGAGGAAGTATTTGAAGTAGTTGTCTGGGTTCTCGATGGAGCGAATTTCATCTTCTTCATTGACAAAGTATCTAGTCCCAACAGTTAGGATGCGCAATCAAGCAGAAAGGGAAGGAGAAAAAGTAGCCTAGTAGCCTGGTAGGAAAATAGAGGAAACGGAGTCGCATCAGAAACATACCCGAGGCCTTTGAGATCAGCAGGAAATACCGCGTCTTTGGGCAGTCCTGTCCAGAGGCGACGGAACATGATTCAGACAATATCGACTGCTTCTGCAGATCCCTCTCTCTCGGTCGTATGGGCGGTGCAAAGACGGGCCAAAAGGAAAGTTCTTTTATTAGTGCGAAACTCTTGTTATGCGAGATTCTGGCGCGAATGATATTTCCATTTCAAAGAGCTCAATTCATTGCACAAAGCGTCAGACCAAATCATTTTGTGACTGCGTTCTGAGCGGGGGAATAAGTGAGCGGCGGCCGTGGGCAGCTGCGCCAGCTGCATGCAGATACACGTTTGCACGCTGTGTTACCGAGGAAATCGACGTGAACGCGGGAGGCGAGGCCAATTGTAATTCATCCTGTCAATATTTCAATGCCTTTCATGTGCCTACATGTACTCCCGTACAGAAACCCTCTGAAGAGCCGCAGAAGTGCTTGTCTCACCATCGCGGAACACCTTCATAAGTTCATTCTAGCCGCCAAGAACCGAAACAATTCTCCCGTTAGAGAGCTACCGCCAAGGCCGAAATTCAAGTTATGCCCATGCTCAATGTAAAACTTTCAACGCTACCTGTAACTCCGAAAATGAAAACTCAAAACATGTACCAACGGCCTTCGGGTTTCCAAAACACAAGACAATTGATACAACATAAAGCAGCATCCTTGCGACCTATGTCGACTGGTTTCGACGCCTGAAGGCCTGACTGATGCTAAAACGGCTACTAGCCCCCGGCCGATTCATGTGACTAGCCAACGCTTCCTCGAGAGCGGACTGTGTAATGGAAGCATCTATATTTGCTCAAAGAAAGACACCATTAGCGAATACCGGTGAACATTACGAGCTCTTGCCATAAGACAAAAGAGAGGACGAGACAAACCATCCAGGTCACTGAAGCTGCTTCCCATGCTCGGCGTCCCCTCGCTGCCCTCTCGGGACAGGACTTTCCCAGCCAATTCAGCTGTTCTTCTGGGCGAAAGTAGGCCTGCAGCCTGTTTGGCGTCTCGGCTATGCTGCCGCTGCTGTGCGATAACAGGCGAACCCGTTGAAGAGTCCTCGGATGTTTGTGACTGGTGGATGACGTCCCTCATGGAGAGTTTGTGGGCTCGTCGCGGGAGGCCTACTTCGTATCTTCTCAAAGTCAAGGTCGAGGCCATGTCCTGCCTCGTTGGCGGATCAGAGGAAGCCTGATAGGGCTGGAAGGCGGGCTCGAATTCATCGTCGCCATCGTCGTGGTAGCTTTGCGAGGCATCCTGTTGCTGGAATCGCGGTGGACGTCGGATGATTCGCGATTGCGCGGGGCTGGAGTCGTCGTCGTCGGCAGAGGTTTCGTCGGAGCTCGATGCTGCTGGACCCGGGGAGGATGGTTCATCGCTGTGCGGAGCGACAGTGTGGGGAGTGGGAGAGGGAGGTTTCCCGACTTCCGAGGTGATGGGTAGCGAGGAGAGTCTCTGCCTCGATCCCGGGTCCAGCGCTCTGGTTGGGAACGACGTCGTGTGCCGAGGCGAGGCGCTGGACCCGGCTGCAGGAACCGCATTGACCGATGCAGGTCGGCTGATGTTGGGGCGCGCGGGAATCGTTGTCGTTGGTGTGCCGCTCATGTTTCCCTCGTGTCTCGTAGACAGAGCAGAGCCCGTTCGTGGATATGCACCCGCGGCCGGCTCCGAGGCGGATGCAGGTGATGGTGCCACGGATCCTTTGGCGGCGGCAGTCGCTTTACGTACCTGGGCACGAACTTGAGATGCATGACGCTCGGTCAAGTAGGCAACCTGCTGCGAGAGAAAATCGACGGGTACACCAAACTGTGTTGCTCTGCGAACACAGCGTCAGAAGTGTTATGGCTAATCAATTGAAGTCGTCGCGAGACGCTGATCACGTCTTGCTGGTTATGCCGTACACTTGACTCCCTGGTATGCAAAGAGCCGAAACATTAGATATGTGACATTTCACCAAGGTGTATAAGATGCGGAGGCTTCCTTTGCATCAACTTACAATCTATTTGTTTCTGTGCTGCACCCGACAGGATCTCCCATAGAGCTTCGTCTTTGGCGGGATCCCAGTGAACCTGCGGACATGATGTCAGCGGTCAAGTCCTCTGCAGATGAGACACTCTTTTGCGTACGGGCGGCGGATCGACAAAATCCCCTCGCGGGATGGGGACCCTTATATAGACTATGTATTCTGGCGAGCTCATTCTGCTCAGATTCTCCGTGCCTGGTTTGAGAAGCTGATGCCAAGATGGCAGCCGATGGATGGAAGCTCGAACAAGGCGCCGCCCGAGATGCTAGGTCTTATCGATAGGATGTGGTTGAAGTTGTCGTCCACCATGTACTCTGTACATACTCCGTACAACCACATGCGCCATCCTTAGGTGCAAAGTCCGTCACACAAAAACATGTCTATGTACAATAGGTAATATGTAGGTATGTAGTAGTCATTCTCTCCTATGATTGTATTATATAATCATTACCAAAGAGTAACTGCAGCAGTCCTCAACTTCCGGCTCCCGCTGGCGACACATCCGCCCTCCCTGCAGCAAGTACGTTAGGTACCTCCGTATCCCAGCTCCAGCTCCGAGACGCAGACATTCTACAGAACCTCTCCTATATACCAGAATCACACCAGATGTGTCTCAAGACTTGCATAGATGGCCTGATTTTCATTAAAAGAAACAAAATCCTTTTGAAGAAATAAAAAGTTAAAAAGAGTTTAATGATAAAAGGTATATGTATAAACACACAAAAAAGCCCCATCTCTAACCCCCTGATATAGACACAAAATAGAAGAACGTATAAAGATGTGAAATCATCTCGAATCCGCTGCCATGCTGGCATACCCAAAACAAGAAGGAAAAAAAAAAGAAACAGAATACCAAGCCATACCATAAGAGACCAGAGATATATGTATATGTACGAAGAATGAGATGGAGAAAAAAAAAAAGACGCCGTCTCTCATATCCCGTGATGCAAGTAATGTCAATGCTTTTTTTGTGATCCTCGCTGTTGCGTGCGTTGCGATTGCGATTGCGATTGAGTGCTATGCTCGGAGACGAAGATGAATGAAGGAGTATGCAGGACAACGTGCCGTTGTGAAAGCTGGAAGATGAGGAAGAAAGATGTGCATGGGGGGTGTGGGGAGGACGCTGATGGTTTATCGAAGAGTTGCTGAGGCGTGGACCGTGAAGCGCCCGAGTTGGTGAGCGAGTAAGCGAGTTTGAGTGTGTGTAAGTGTAAACGTTAGTGTGAGTGTGAGTATGAGTGATTGAGTGAGTGAATTAAGTGAGTTGAGTGAGCGAGTGAGTGAGTGTGCGTGTGCGTGGCTGAACAGTAGACTTTGCCCAAGCTTAGCACCCACGACGCGACGCATCAGCTTCCCGCCTCGCACAGGGAGCCAAATTCAAGTGTGCATGAGCCACATGCGCACACAGTCTCCATACCGAAAATGAGAACCCGACTCCAAAGTGACCGATGTAGGCAGATAGACGTATCATGACAAGTCGTAGTCTGCGCACTCACCCACCTCATATGATCCCTCCCGGCGGATCAAATCCCGTCGACGCCCCCCTCACCGCATTCGCCACACCCGCACTCCCTGGCTCGCCATCCACCTGCGCATTCGTAGTTTTCCGAAGCATAAACATTGGTTTCTTCCCCTCCTTATCCAACTGCTTGAACAGAATCAGGGGCTTCTCGTCCATGGTCAGACATCTCTCCTGGTTCCCATACACGATGTACAGGCCGTAGTTATCCCACGGAGGACTAATATTGTATTTCCGTAGCGCAGCGGGGAGGACCTTGTGGCAGGGGTCTTCCATGCTGACGCGGAACGATTTGTATACCTCGACGGATGATGAGCCGTTCGGTCCGCTGATAGGTGTGTCGGGCGCGGGAGTTTCGCGGCGGCGAGGAGGGCCCGCGGAGCCGCTCCCTCCAGCCTTGTCTCTCGACGGGTAGCCTCCTTGATCTGGATCGTTCAAGGTAGATCGATTGGAAGGCGTGGAAGAGTTGTCGCCGCGATAGGTCCGTGATCCCAATGTGGCCCCGGAGGCGTAGTTAGGTGGTGATGTCGGGGAAGTCAAGTTGGGCGAAAGCTGCGCGGAAGACGTCTGGCCGGACCCGTTTGCCGCTGCCAAATGCGACGACGACAGGGCGCCTCGATCAGCAGCGCTCGAGGGGTCTAGATTCTGGTCTGAGAGGGACCTATCGGGAATAGCTTGCGTGGGAGAGGCTGTCTTGGCGGTTGCGCCGATGAGAATCTTTCGTTGCGAGTATTGCCTCATGACTCCAGGGCCTGAGCCGAGCGATGGTGTAGTGGCGGGAGGAGGGGGAGAGACGGTCGCTTCGAACATGTACGCTTGACCGGAGCCGCCTCCGCTGACCGTTGGTAACGGCGTCTGCTGGTCTTTGACAAGCCGCAGGGCGGGCAGCATGTCCTCTCGAAGCCTTCTAAAATCGTCCGTCATGCGTCGCAAATCCAGTTCCAACATATTGATTCGTTCGTCTCGTAGGCGTAGCTGTTCGACCAGAATTCTGATATCCTTGAGCGTCGCGTTGGCATATTGCGCCTCCGCATCGGCAGCTTCATCCCATGGCACGCGCATACATTAGCAAGCGGCGACTTGAGTACCACAAACCAATCTGACAGCCGCACGAGAGATTGTACTTACACAAGGGGGAGTAGTGGTCGCTCTCGCTGGGCACGTCTTGCGCCTTCTTGACATCGTACACCCTTTTTAGGATAGACAATCGATGTCCGACGCTGGAAATGCCCATGCTCTTCAAGTCATCGTGATGCAGAGCAATCAGCGCTTCGCCAACGATTTCGTTTTCTACCGAGGGAAAGTGAGATCAGTTTGAGTCCTGGGAGCAAAGCCACCTTGGAAGCAGCATTGACGCATATTGCAAAGTCTGAAAAGGTGATATAGCAACATTGATGTATATTCGTAGCATGCATAGTATCAAGACCAAAAAAGGAGTAACGATAAGCAACGGCGAAACGTGTGTTCAGTCTGCAGTGAACAGTAACAAGGTGAGAAGCCAGGGACCCATACCGACAAAGCTCTCGGCATACTGAGGCAAGCCAATGGTGCTCACAAAGTCGGCACACTCCCCGGCGCTCCAATCCGTGATGATGCTCTCGAGAGCTGGGTCGGTGCTGGAGCGCCGGGCACCCGGCGTGGGAATATGTTCGGTCGACGTCGACGGCTCCGATTCGATGGGTGAGGTCTCGGATTCGCCAACAGGGGAGCGATCGTGCACGCCTCTCTCGAAGTCGTCCTCGGCGTCGGACTCGGTGTAGGCTGTGCCGCCGTCGAAGCTCATCATGGTTCGACGCAGCTCGCCCGCGGGAGATGCTAGGAGGGGGACGAAGGGCGTGGCTCGAGCTGAAGCTAAGGGCGGTGTCTCCTGCGAGCCGAGGGCATTGATTTGAGGGCCTGGGCAGGCGTGACCGAAGTATGTGATCTGAGTATGCTATTCGGATGAGGGAGCAAGTGTGGAAGATGCGTGTTGGTGGTGAGGTGCCGACTCGGTGATGCTCTGTCTGTTGGTGGTGGGACCGTGAGCAGAAGCCCGCAGACTCCAGACTCCAGAGTGGATGGAATGGGCCAACGGCCGCAAGGAGGGGCAGCATACCTAGGGAGGTACCTACAGGATGTAATGTGAGTGCGTATACATTAGGTACCAATTTCCAGCATCGTGTATTCGGCGTCTCGTACCTATCCTACGTCTGCATCCTGCATCTACCATATATCCTGGACTTTGCATTGATTCCCCGATCTTCCTCAAACTATCTCCCAATCACCTGCAATCTGCGTGTCTGTCAATGCTGATCCGCTCATCGTCGGGCACGTGATGCCGTGTGTGCATCGTGATCGTGAACCCATCGCGGCATGCAGTTAATGCAGCAGGCTGCAGAAGCGAGAGTACCTAGATATGCAGTGCTTGCTTTAGGTACTTGACTTGACTTGGCATTTCTTTCCTTTTCCTCCACCTTACTCCGTACTCTGCTTTTCCTCCTTTTGCATATTCTCCCTTATTCCCCTTTCTTTCTCTCTCTCAAAGTCTCAATCACGCTGTCTCAGAGTTTCTTTTCTTTTCCCTTCTTTTTTCTTTATTCTGACCTCTGTACCTACCTATCTCCGGTTCTTATTCTCTTTTCTTTTTCTCTATTCTCGCCCCCTTGTGCATGCAACGCACACTCCCTCTTTGGCCCTAGTGCCATCACCTATGTACCTACACATAGGTACCTACCTACGTACCTACCTAGGTAGTTGAAGACGTCTCTCAAGATCTCCAGATTAGTGCCTACATGTCTATGTAGGTACTGTACATACATGGCAGCAGCACAAATGACTTGTTCCAAGGCCAAGCAGCCATCCAGATACGAGACCCTTGGCGCGGCTCCTTGTGCTGTCTTCTCTCGATGGCCCTGGTCTTCTTTGTCCGCTTCCTTGAACACATGGCTTGGCGATGTCTACAAAGGGATCATTGCCATCCATCAGACAAGGTAGCCGTGATCCCGTGATGCTGACCGAAGTGCAGCGCCTGGAATTGCGAACAACGACGACCACCATGATCGTGTATGCTATCCTTGAGGATTCTTTTTCTCCACAGCTTTAGGTTTGTAGATACATAGGTACCTCCTAGGTATGGTTGCCATGATGTATGTACATACATGTGCGTGCATGCATGGTGGTGACTCTGAGTAGGTACTGAGTAGCAGACCCGTTCGGCAAACCAAACTACACACAATAGGTAGAGAGACCGCTTTGTTGGCCGCACGTGGATGTGAGTCTGCACCTTCACCAGTCGATACAGAGTTACTTGTAAATAATGAATGAGTTGTGTCAGTCATTTTAACCTACGGACTATGTACCTATTGCAATACACATATTGCCGTACGTATTCACACTGGCATACTACGTACATTTGCTAATGTCGTGCCCAGCTCCCTTGCATGACATGCAGACTCGGTATGTAACCCTCATCTCCCTTTACACATTTCCCTCTCATTGGCCAAGACATAACTCAACAGTGCAGGAATGGCCCCAAAGGTTCCAATAGCATTCCTACCACTGACCAGCACTCGTCTACGAAGTCGACATCAGTCAACCATCAACCTTAGACCGTCAAAATCTCTCCCCGTGACATCCATATCAGTATCACTAGCCACATGTCTCAATTCTACCAGTTCCATCTCACATTCATCAAAAATTGTTATCTGGGATGCCTGATCCTAACATCTGTTCATATATAGGTAGTATGTATGTACGGAGTACTCTGTTCACCAGTTGCGAGATATGTTAGGTACCTGTACCCAGCCAGCCAACCCAAAAGAGGGCAAAGAGTCAAGACACACAAACAGAAAGGGACAAATACCAGGTCCCTCAGGTAGCCAGGCGCTAGGCCAGGTAAGTAAACGAGCACGCACACTAATAATAGCCATCGGCATCCATCCCATCTTGGCCAAAAACGTGGACAACACGAGCAAAGACGCCCCAATTACGTCATCGTATCTCAGGTCATCACGATTCACGGGGCGGTCCAATGTTCATCCCTCGGCGGCAAAATACTTCATTAATTGATATTTCGAATCCATCACCGGGTCTCCGTACGTATTTGTAGTCCTTTCCCACAAGGCATCATCCCTCGCTCATGAGAAATACTCTCGCCCAATTACCCTACCCAAGGGCTCATTTGCGTAGGTACCTAGCCAGAGTCGTGTCTAGCGCTCCCTGCGCCTTAGACCAATGTCTCAAAATAGCTTCCAGTTTGCTCCCTGATCATGGATCCTTCAATATTCGTATTGTGCACCTGTGCCTGTAGGCCAGTGCCTACCATGCAAAGAAGAGGCCGCCAGCTCTGTCGTGTGTTCGGATAAAGAAGTGTGAAGGAGAGAAAGGTAAAGAGAAGAGAGAAGAAGGGGGGTAGAAGGAGGCAGAGGGAGGGGAGGAGAAGAGGAAGAAGAAGATAGCGCAGAGAAAAAGCAGAAGGGGAATAAGAGAAGGCCAAAGTAGGATCAAGATTATAATGATATGTTGTAGTTATAATGATGCTCGTCATGCACCTAGGCATACCCGCCTCAACGCCAGAACCCCATGGCTCAGGCTCAACTCACACCCCGTGCACACGACACAGCATCAATCGGGCAAGAAAATAAAAAGAGGCCGAATATTAAAAACGCATCCCAACGTTTACAGGACCGTAGCCATTCCGAGGTCTACGTACGTCAGATGCTAAGGTTCATAAGAATAAGAAAAATAGAGAAGAAAAAGGAGAAATGGTAAAGAAAAAGGGACACATAAAAAAAGAAGAGGAAAACTCCCCATCCCTGCATCCCGGTTCCGTGACACGTGGAATTTATCAACAACGCCTTGAATGAATTAACCTTCCATCACCAATGACTGCCGATGCTCCTGGCCTCGACTCGTCTCGACTCTTCGCTTCCTTGAGCATGTTATTTATCGAAGCGGGCGTTTGGCATCCCGTACACCAGCCCGAATGATGTCCTCCAAGTTCCAGCGAGGAGGCTCGATGGGCACCCCATTGGCCCTTCTCCACTCGAGCTCCTTCTCGGGAGGGACGTCGACTGTGGAAGGCAAGGGCTTGAGTCCGCCAGCAACGCCCGTCGAGAACTTGATTTGCAAGATATTGGCAACTTCATCGCATGCCGCCAGCAGTCTGTCCAAATCTTCTTTGTTGTGAGCCGATGATACACAGAAGCGAGCGCGCGAGCTGATGAGGGGCGTGGCGGGATAGCCGACGACAACGACCGAGATCTTGCGCTTCAGCATCTCCCGACTAAAGGCAGGCATCTTTCCGGGGTTGTACAAGGTGACAGGAATGATTGGCGAATCATCGTGGCCGTAGACGATCAATCCGAGTCGCTTGAGTCCGAGGCGGAGATAGCGTGAGTTGAATGCAATGCGCTGCAGGCGCTCCTCACCCTGTCCAGGACAAAGCTCGCCGGTGATGAGCTTCAGAGAGGCAAGAATCTGCATGAGCACACATGGAGCTGGAGCCTCGCCGTACATTGTCGACGCATTTGTGCTTCGTAGCTTATCAATGATGTGCTTCTCAGCAGCAACGTAGCCGCCGTTGGCACCAAACGACTTTGTCAGGGTGCCCATCAAGATGTCCACCCGCGAGGTATCAATGCCGAAGTAATCGCAAACACCGCGGCCACGAGGTCCCAAAGCACCAACGGAGTGTGCCTCATCCACAAACAGGTAGAACTTGTACTTATCCTTGAGCGCAAGAATGCCAGGCAGATCGCACATTGTGCCTTCCATGGAATACAGACCCTCGACGACAACCAGAATCTTTTTCCAGGGGCGGTGAGTGCGCGGCTGACCTTGAGAAATGCTTTCGCGAAGAACACGTTCGAGGGAACGCATATCGTTGTGCTTGAATGATTGAATAACAGCACCAGACAGCCGGGCTCCAATGCGGATGGACGCATGGTTCAGTTCGTCCGAGATAATCAGGCATCCTTTGGAAACGAGAGCGGGGAATGAGCTGGCATTGGTCACGTAGCCCATGGAGAAAACCATGGCCTCAGGCTTGCCGACAAAAGCAGCAATTTCCTTTTCAACCTCGAGCGATAAATCAGTGGTACCCACGTCGCCTCGCGGGCTGGCAGTGGCAACACCATAGCGCCTTACGCATTCTTCGACAGCGTCGGCACAAGGGCCCTCGGATTGTGCAAATCCCAGATAGTTGTAGGAGCTCATGTTGAGAGTCTCAGTGTAGGTACCGGTATATCGATAGGTGCGGTTGTTGTCATCCGACTTGCGATCAATCAGGGTGATAAATCGTCCGGGAACACCGACCGTCGGCCGAGCAAAGCAGTCGTCCAGACGCATCTTCAATCGTCTGGTATAAAAGCTGTCAAAGTCATCATTGAGGGGGGCATAGCCATTTTGAACTTTGAGAGACTGGTAGTGTTTCTGATTGCCGAATCTCTTGCCGAAAAAATCGCAAATGTGACCCACGAGGATAAGCAAAAGGTAGCTGATGTAGGTGGTGAAGAGAAAGTAATAGGGAGGCTCGTCCTCGACCGGTGTTTGCAAAGGCCTGCCATGTGACTTGCTGACGTAGAGATGGCTCGGGTGGCAGAGAGGAGCAAACTGCGCGTCCGCTCTTCGCTTCTTCTCCGTTTCCTCTGCCGACTGGGGTCGGAAGAGCGTAGTGGTTGGCGGCTCAGAACTGTTATTATGATCGCCGGCAACCGCAGTGGACAGGGAAATGATGGGAAGAGACGTCGACGGAGGTGAGATGCCGGCAGGCGACCCGTTGACTTGCATCTGCTGCTGTTGAGTCACAGTAGACTGGGCTTGCTGCTGTTGCATGGCGAGCAGCACCTGCTGTGCGGACGTAGGGTCCTTTGGCTTGGCGCTCGACGAAAAGATTTGACTGAGACGGTTTGCTTTGGAGGATGAAGGACGTCGTTCGCCCGTCTTTTCAGACATCGACATGGCGGACGAGGACGAGAAGGGGTTGGTCAGTTTGCGGGGCATATTCCTTTTTGTCGCGTGCGATTACTTGAGAACGAAGGTAGTTACGACAGGAGGGACCCGGAGCGGAAGCAAGAACTTGCTTGTCCGACTGTCGAGAATGAGTCGATCGCTCACAGGGCCGTCTTTAGTTTCTGATTTAGGAAAGAGGAGTCAGCAGCCAGGACAGCGAAACGCCATGAAAAATGCGTCACAAATCGTGTAACAAAGAGAAAGCAACCTTGTCGAGGACGGCGGCAGTGATCAAAAGTCGGGCAAGGCAGGCAGGCAATTGATGGCGGGTTGTCTCTTCGATATTGTCACATCCAGAGGCTCGGTCAACCGAGGAGGCGCATGAAGCACTTTGCTCCGTAACTCCCAGAACCGCGCAACTGGAACTTTCTGCTGCGGCTGGTGGCAGGGCGGAATGAGGCAACTCGAACAGTCGGAGGGGAACAATCAAGGGGATAGAGGCTCAACGTGAGGCCAAGACAAGCCAATAAACTGGCCAATTGACTGGCCACAGCAACAAGTTTGAAAGGCCAACAGCAAGAGCAAGGCTGATAGAGAAAAGCAGGATAAGCCGTGAGAAGAAAAATGCACTCACCATGTGCGCGCCGTGAGAACGATGTGACGAGAATGAGCAAGTTGAAGATGGGGAGGAGCACCAGCACGCGTTGGTAACTTGGTAATATGAAGGACCCAGGAAGGTGTTTGCCAAGGCCGCAAGGCGACTTGATGAGTGGATCCCGGAGTGGATGCTGAGGGCATGGAATCATGGATCCATGCGGGAAGTTGGAACAGGCGGCCTCTGGGCTCCTTCAAACTTGGGACTCCACTCTGGTCTGGGCTTGTGCGCTGAAAGCACTACAGTGCAGCACGGTGCAGCCTTGCTACAGTCTTGAGAAAGCGCTACAATGAGCTTTCCTATCATGCAAGGCACGCGTGAAACGATGGATTCTTTCTCGTCCGATTTTTTCCCGATTTCTCTTTCTCCGTTATGTCTGTGGATCGCGTATTTGCCTTACCTACCTATCACAGGCGAATCGGCGATACATACCGTGGTACCTGGCCTTGCGAAAGTTCCGTACAGCACATGAGGTACATATCTACATACTATCTACCATCGTCCTCACTGTCCGGAATGCTGGCATCATCGCCCTCGCACACGACCTTTGCAGAATTCGACAGACGTCATCAGTTCATTCGCGGGATAGGAAGTGGCGGCACATGGATTCCCGGGCGAGCCGCATCGCTTCGAGAGAAAGGCATGGGTGGTCATGGTGTCATGGTGGATGTCGTGGATGTCATGGTGTCATGATGTCTTGCGCGGGTCTGACTTTTCCAACGCTGCACCACATCACAGACATTGATTGCTTGGAACCTAATCATGGGCCAACTCATTCGCTGGTGCAGTCCTTGGATCCTTCATGTTTTCGCCTGGCGCGCGTTTTGTGTCAATCTCTCGAGTCAAGTTACGCGCCATGTTAAATTGCATGCAAGGTACGAGAAGTGCGAGAAGGGCATTCGCCAGCGAGGCGCAAGTGGAGCCCTTCGGTCGTCTATCAATGGGGCCTTATTTCCGACACCTTTGATGCAAGTACCTTTAGTGCTGGATTACCCTTCATCGATACGTTCGGTTCTGGTACCGCTATCCTTGCAGACTTATAGTGTCCATTGTCCAAGTCCCCGATAAAGCCCGAGGCCGCTGGAACATAAAGGAAACAAGTCCAAAGTGAATTCTACGGAGTAGCAGAAATCTCATAAACATGACAGTCCGGGCCCGTTTGAAAAAGCGGCGGCCGACCGGAGACACCAGAACGCCGACAGTGCGGGTTGCGTCGGGCTACCTAGGTACGGCAACCCGCCCGACGGACGAAAACGTGGCATCCCATGCGGAACACGGCCGTCTTTGTACTCTGAGAGTCTGAGTCTCTGACCCATCCGCGGATATGCCGCCCATGATGAGGAAGCCTCGTTTGGCCCGATTGAGGTGACGCCTCGCCGCCTCGTGGAATTAGGTATACGTACGGAGTACCTACTCCGTACATACGTACCTGTCTTGTTCCAGCCGGGTCGCATCGCGGCTTTGGTGCCCCTCCCCCGCCTTTCGGCTGTCAGTAACAAAATGTACATTGGCATCAAGTCAACCGAGAACCCCTACGGTGAACACCGCTTTCTCTCTTTCGCTTCCCGTCCCTGTTGTCCGTAGATATATACCTCTCCCTCTTGACGCATTCATCGGTATCATATGCGTCTGGTTCTCGCTCTGCCCAGGCAAGAGAGAATCGGAGCGCCAAAATGGCCGACTGCGTCGACGGACCGCTCCCTACCTCGGACGAACTCTGGAGGCATGCTGCTCCGAGATCTACGCCCATGTGGCAGTTCATCCAGCAGGTCAACGAAAAGCATGGATTGAGCCTTGCTGGATATCCCGGCCTTTACCAATGGTCTATAGACCATATATCTACATTTTGGGAGGATGTCTGGGACTTTGTCGGCATCGTCTCATCCAAGAAAGCTGAGAGGGTTAGTGACTCTGCTGATTGAAATACTATCATTTCCATTTGTTCCACATGTGGTGTACTGAATGCCCTTCATAATGGAGAGGAATCTTCCAGCTCTTCGCTGACCCTCTTCCGATAACTTGCAGGCCCTTCCCGAAAATTGTCCTATGTACCCCCGACCTGACTTCTTCTCGTCCAGTCGGCTCAACTTTGCCGAGAATCTCCTCTTCCCCCCTACGGCGACTGCGGTTGATCCATCGACTACGGCTGTTATCACAACTACAGAATTTTCCCGAGATTTGAGGACAACGTCATGGGCGGAGCTGCGGGAGGCTACGCGCCGCTGTGCCAACGCTTTGCGCGCCATGGGTCTGAAACCTCACGACGTCGTGGCTGGGTATGTCTCCAACCATGTGGAAGCCCTGGTGGCCATGTTGGCCGCCGCATCAATTGGGGCCATCTGGACGGCCATTAGTCCCGACAGTGGTGTGTCGGCGGTACTCGATCGTTTGAGCCAAATTGGTTCGAAAGTCCTCTTCGCGGACAACGGCAGCGTGTATAACGGCAAGGAGTGGCCCAGCACATCCAAAACGAAGGACATTGTGACCGAGCTCAAGAAAGTTGGCCTTGAAACCGTCGTCGTCATCAACAACATCGATACCGATCTGGGGCTGGCGGATCTCGAGGCGCATGGTGTGCGCGCCGTCGACTATGACGCCTTTCTGGCGAGTGCCTCTAACGATGACCTCACATTCGAACAGCTCCCACCGTCGCATCCGCTATACGTCTTGTACTCGAGTGGCACGACGGGCTTACCCAAGGCTATTGTGCACACAGCGCTGGGTACTTTACTGCAGCACAAGAAGGAGCACATGCTGCATTGCTCTTTGACGCCGTCCGCTCGTATGCTATACTACACTACGACATCGTGGATGATGTGGCACTGGAGCATCGGAGCTCTGGCTGTCGGAACGACGCTCATCTTCTACTCTGGATCGCCCTTTCGACCCAACGCGTACCTCTCTCTGCCTAAGCTTCTTTCTGACCTCAAGGTCACCCATTTCGGCACATCAGCCTCCTACCTCACTGCTCTTGAGGCTAATAACGTCCGCCCCATCCAAGACCCCAGCCTCGACTTGTCGTCACTGGAGGCCATCTACTCGACTGCCTCGCCTCTTCCACCATCGACCTTCCAATTCGTCTACGAAGCCTTCCCCCGGAATGTAAACCTCGCCTCCATCACGGGAGGCACGGACATTCTCTCTCTTTTCGGGGCTCCGTGCCCATTACTGCCCGTACGTGTTGGCCAGATACAATGCGCCGGTCTGGGCATGGCCATCCGCGTCGTGGACTCGCTGACGGGCGAGGAGGTCCCTCCCGGCGAACAGGGTGATCTAGTCTGCGTCAAGCCCTTCCCCTGCCAACCTCTCACGTTCTTCGGTCCCGACGGCGAAAGAAAGTACAGGGCTGCTTACTTCGAGAGATTCGAAAACGTCTGCGGCGTCCGCGGACCGGTCTGGCATCACGGAGACTTTGTCAAGATCCCCGATTCGGCCACAGGTGGTCTGGTAATGCTCGGTCGCTCAGATGGCATTCTGAAGCCTTCGGGCGTTCGATTCGGATCCGCAGAAATATACAACATCCTCACGCGCTTCTTTCCCACGTACGTCGAGGATGCTATATGTGTTGGTCGTAGGAGGCAGACGGACAGGGACGAGACTGTGTGTCTGTTCTTGGTCATGATCGCAGGTCAGAGCCTCACGGATGAGTTGAGGGGCCAGATCAAAGCCAAGATTCGCACCGAATTGAGTCCTCGGCATGTGCCTGCCGTGGTAGAAGAGTGCGGGGCCGGTATTCCCAAGACAGGCAACGGCAAGAAGTAAGTTCATGTCCTCCCTTGTTTTGTTGTTTGGCTGGCACCTACTGCCGCTCTTTGTTTTTGTCTGTTGACCGGTGAAACCTTGTTGGGATGTAGAATCGAAGTGGCTGTCAAGCAAATTCTATCCGGCTTACACATCAAGACGAATGCCAGTGTCGCAAATCCCGAATCTTTGGAGTGGTTCAAGAGCTGGGCCAACACGACATGATTGATGAATGGTGACTGGTGGATATATATAGATATAGATATCTATATGTGTGTGTGATATGATGACACGCATAGATCAATGTTGAACAACCCGAGCTAAACGTCATTTACGTGTAGACCAAGTGGGTGACATCATTTCTGTGTCTGTTCTTCACATATTCCGGAGAGGCTTGTGATACGGAGTACTCGTACCTGTTGCGGCACAGGCCATGCCAACCAGATAGGTACCTACCTATGTATTGCATACCTGTCTATAGTCTGGAGTCTGGACCATGGTATACATAGATGATAGACGCACGCGTCTGAAAATCGTGACCCTCTTGATCTGTTCAAACTTCAGACTCCAGAGGCCACTTTTCTCACACTAGCCTAGGTACCTACATATGTAGGTACCGCTGCACCGATTCAGACCTGAGCGATCGGGCCAAAAGGGCGCGATGGATGATGAACGGGAGAAGTCAGGGGTGAGTTCGTCACCCGGTGCGTACGGTGCGTGTGGCGGTTTGGACTGGAAATGACCCAAGACATGGGAGCCTGGAGAGGCAAGGGAAATGGGGCACACTTCGGCTCGATGAACGGACGTGGCTTCGTCTGCCGGACCGTCTGTGGGGCCTTGCGGCTACGTACCTAATGTACATCAGGTACATACATACATTAGGTACCTAGGTTGTAGGTAGGTACCTATGTACATTCATGCTTTCACCCGGGAATTTACATTGTACCTGGTAGGAGTCAGACATTCTGTAGTGCCGACTGACGCCTGTGACTGGAGTTACGGAGTAGAGCAGCAGCAAGAAATAGGGTCATCCGTCGCGAGCATTCAGTGGCAGCCCAGACAGAGCAATCTGGTGCGAAGCTTGCAACGTCCAATCGTCTGTGGCTATCGCCTGCAGGGCTGTGTACAGAATGAGTGGCGTACTGTGGCGTATTATGAGCCCAACACTGAACAGTGCACCGCTGCCGACGGACTTTCCCTTTTCCTGCCAAATCCCGGTGTTCCAGCGCCCAGCGCCCGGCATCCGCCTGTCTAGTGCTTGCCACTGCTCCCTGCCTGCTCCCCGCCTTCTTCCGCTTGCTCCCGTCATTGGCCGTTGCTCTCCCCCATGGAGCCCCTCAACTTCCAAGTGTTGCCCTTGGGCCTTTCCTTTGGACCTTGACCCATTGACGTCTCTCGAATCGGTCCCAATCGAGTCTGGTTCGGCCTCCCACCCCCCTAAGCCAACCTCCGGCCAGCCAAGCCAAGCCAGCCAAGTCCTGCTCGTCAAGTCAAATCAAGTGAACCTTTCCTCCTCCGCCTTCCGCCTCTCCACACCCCGTTCGACAACCTCATCGCTGGACGACGCTCCTTTTGATCATTCCTTCTTTCCAACTCTCGGCCCACGCCCCGTTTCTTCTCGTCGCCTGTCTTGACTCTGTCAACAGCGTCAGTCACGATGAATTCGCAGGGCGCCCACGATGTGTCCCCCGAGGCCATGCAGGCGCGGATCCAGCAAGCGCGTCGAGAGGCCGAGACGCTCAAGGACCGAATCAAGAGGAAGAAGGACGAGCTTTCCGACACCACTCGTATGTGTTCCGTTGATCATCCTGATACTATTCTGCCGGCGACGATGCCGGACACCAACAATCTTGGCAAAAATGCCTTCCTTCTGCGACGCAAAACTTCTTTGCGTTTGGCCCTGTTTTACCCGTGCACCCGGCATCCGGCTTCTGCGTCTGCGGCTGCGTCTACCTCTTGCATTTGCTAACTAGATTTTGTCCTCTGTCTTTGCCGTGTCTAGTCCGAGTTGTCGCCCAACAGGCTCACGAGCCAATTCCCAAGAATCAGCTCATGAAAGCTAAGCGGACCCTGAAAGGTCACCTGGCCAAAATTTACGCCATGCACTGGTCAACCGACCGCAGACACCTCGTTTCTGCGTCGCAAGATGGCAAGCTTATCATCTGGGATGCATACACCACCAACAAAGTACACGCAATCCCCCTACGGTCATCTTGGGTTATGACGTGCGCATATGCCCCTAGCGGCAATTTTGTCGCCTGCGGTGGCCTTGACAACATTTGCTCCATCTACAACCTCAATCAGCAACGCGATGGTCCCACGCGCGTCGCCCGCGAACTTTCCGGCCATGCGGGCTACCTCTCCTGCTGTCGGTTCATCAACGATCGCAGCATTCTGACATCCTCTGGCGACATGACGTGTATGAAGTGGGATATCGAGACGGGTCAAAAGGTCACCGAGTTTGCCGACCATCTCGGTGATGTCATGAGCATTAGTCTCAACCCCACAAATCAGAACACCTTTATCTCAGGAGCCTGCGATGCTTTTGCCAAGTTGTGGGATATTCGAGCAGGGAAGGCTGTTCAGACATTTGCTGGCCATGAGTCAGACATCAACGCCATTCAATTCTTTCCCGACGGCCATTCGTTTGTCACAGGCTCCGACGATGCCACCTGTAGGCTGTTTGATATTCGAGCAGACAGGGAACTAAACGTCTATGGCGTAAGTTCTTGGAAAGGCCCGTCATCGTTCTTTGGGTTGCCTTCTTTTTTTTGCCCTTCCACGAAGTTTTGCCGCTAATACGTTCAATACCATCTAGTCCGAATCGATTCTTTGCGGCATCACTTCCGTCGCTACCTCGGTGTCTGGTCGTCTTCTGTTTGCAGGCTACGATGATTTCGAGTGCAAGGTGAGAAAGCTCGGTCCAAGATTGGCAGTCGCACAACCTTTCTAGTACTAACATTTTGGTCAGGTCTGGGACATTACTCGAGGCGAAAAGGTGGGATCGCTGGTTGGTCATGAGAACCGTGTTAGCTGCCTGGGTGTGAGCAACGATGGCATAAGCTTGTGCACAGGCTCTTGGGATTCTTTGGTGAGTAACACTACCACGAGACCGCCAGGTCTCCGACGACGAGGGCTCCGGAGTATCGTCCTTTCTTTGCTCATTGTTCTGACTAACATGCCGTAGTTGAAAATTTGGGCATATTGAGTGTAATTGTCCACAACAATAATCTGCACGGCTTGATTAGACAAGCTCCCAGCATGAGCAGCGACGCGACATTAGAACGACGACGAATTTTGTGGGTTCCAGTTTTCGGCAACCCACGACTTGCAGACCAACGCGACGAAAAGATGAGAGAATGTATGCGCTGTTGCTTCGAGTGACTTCTCGCCATATGATGGGTCTTTTTTCCATGCCTTTTGGCGGCGGAGAAAGGTCAGCGAGACTCAAACTCGATCTGAGAAAATCAGACGCGGCGACGTGGTTCATACTGGATGTTGTTGGCCTGCCTGCGTTGTCGAAGACAGGAGCTGACCAGGCATGATACCTCCTCTTTCCTGTCCTGTGCTATCCATGTTGCTCCAGCTTTCTCCTTTGTATTCCGTCCTTGTCCCAATCGACCGGTTTTTTTTTCTCTTTGTTATTCACATTTCTTTCCATTGCTGCTTGTCGAGCAATTTGAAGGATTCTCCTCGCGCTTGTTTATACTGGATTCTTACCGGCCAACTCTTGATACGTTGGTCTCGAAGCGGGGTGTACTGTTCTACTTTCCGGTTTTGAATGTTCTTAATGTTGGCCTGCTTTTGTTTTTCCATTTCATTCTAACGTTTTCTTCTCTTTTCTCATTTGTTTCCCATGCTTTGCTCATCCTCACCCTACCTACCCCTCCTGATACATAGGCGACGAATTTGTTGGTCATAATCCCCTGGGGGCCTATTTCTGGATGAGGAAGCAAGAACATTAAGGAAGATGGCAAAAGAGCGAAGGGGGTTTGGGTTTGGCGTCACCAGAAAGTCTAGAGACACGACACAGAGAAGAAAAAGAGATGATGTAATACTACAGAGATTGTGTGTCCTAGTCTGGACAGCGCTGAGGCGGGGGGCGATATGGGGGAAAGGGAGCAGAAGTCATGTTCAGGTTGAGACAGCAGTGGAAGAAGTCGCATTCTCGTATGGAGAGTGAGTTGTTGCACAGGGGGAGAAAGGGGGAAATTTGGAGAGGCTATACCAGGATTTATCCACTTTGAACGTTTGAGATAACATATGATGATGCGAATGTGCTGTCGTGCGACTCGGATGAATTTTGTCGTTGTACGGGGCAATGTCTGCGAGCCGTTGGAGGCTGAACTGAACTGAAGTCTACTCCGTATAGCGATTGACTGTTCTTCGCATGTATCCGTGAGCACTCAGCACCTTGGTTGACAAAGACTATACAGTGCCAGCCCGTTATCGATGTCCATGTCATGTCATTCATACTTATCACGCTCTCCCATCATACATATGCCCATCTAGACATCACACGTATCGCACGTCCTGCCCGCCACGTACCAACCTGACCAACCTGAGCGGCGAGGACACTTCTACAAGCAAACTAGATTAAGACCTCATTGTGAACGGGGCGAATTATTCCTGACAAGAGCTCAATGGCGTTGCTCACACGCGTCAGGGGGAAAATCTCCCCCCAAGATCAGCCGGCGCCCCCCTGTCTAAAAGGCCAGTTTTGCATTCCCATGATCTAGGGTAAGTGTCGAGCGTAAACCTTTCAAGCTTCAAAAATCGGCATCCTAGCAAATGAATGCCTGGGTTAGGTGCATAGGTATGTATATACATGTAGGTCAAAGGGCCAGATGCGTACACGGGAGGGCAAAGGTACTGCAACTGCCTGAAAGCCTCGCAGGTTGATGCATTAGGTAGGTGTTGCACAACGGGAATGGATGCCTTGCAGATTTGCGTCACCCCAGCTTGAATCCTAATACATCGTTGCCTCGCTTTGCAACCCGGAGGGTGATGCCAAAAGGGGAAACACTGACTACAGTATATATGTACATATGTATCTCAAATTCTCAATTCATGCGACTTACACAGAGTACCTAATGATAAAGGGCCTTCTCAGGTACAAAGTCTGCCGTAAGTGAAGGTGACTCATAATCGTACGGTCGTACGTTCGTACGGTCCTACGGTATGGGGTCATCAGTGATCACTGATCACAGTCTACAGAATTGCATCCGCTTCCGCACTGAAGACCTCGAGCACAAAGGGTGAGTCGAAGTCTTCACAAGTTACAAGTTACAAAGTCGAGGCCGGCTTCCTTTGCCTTGGCCCTTGCCTGCCTGCCTGCCTGCCTGCCAGTGCCGTGTTGAATGTTAGCCTCGTATGGAAGGTTGATGATCCTGCATTGTTGTGCAACCCATTTTTAACGGGGTTCGCGCTAAAATGAAGCCCGAAACCAAGACGATACGCCGGAGGGGCGCATAGAAGCAGTCGAGAACAACGACCGAAGACAGCCTCTCGACTCTTGCCCCATCTGCTTTGCCCTTCCTGACTCGGGCATGACGATGTGTAGTTTCTTTTGCGACGGAGGGAGCGTGCATTTGCTCTTACTGTACGGAGTACGTAGATTCCTTTTTTCTTTTGTGCCACCATTGATCTTGGTGGTATGTACATATCGTGCAAAAGAGCTGTTGGCGGCGCTTGGGGTGATATACGTATGTTAGGTATGTAATATGTATGTACCAGACTCAAGTTGACGCTCTTGGTATTAGACCTGCTGTAATCATTCCCTTCTTCATGATCTTTTTCACTCCTACCCGTTCATAGTAATTACTAATCCCACTTCTCCTTCACGTCTCTTTCCCCGTCTAGTCTCTTGCAAGTTGCATTTCCTTCCTTTGCCTTCATCCACCTTTCAGTCGCGTCCAGCGGCAGAAAATCAGGAGACGCAGCTGAAACACGCGTCGGGCAAGGCACGGGCTTACTTGACGCTTTGGCCGGCGGGCAGCCTAACGTTCTCGGGATTAGCACCTGGCAGTTGATGGCCATTGGCAGCTGACGACAATTTTGAATTGATGAAGACGTCAGAACGGACGAACTCGCAGATGCATGAGCTAAATTGCTGTGTATGTAGGTACTACAAAGGTACATATATTTCATGGCGTTTTGGGCTTTCCGCCCATATCAAGCCGTCCTGCGTTTCAAGTCCTGGACAATTGTGGGATGCAGAAGACTGAAGAATGAAGACTGAAGACTCGCGTGCCAAAAAGAAGGAAACCCTCTACGGAGTAAAAAGATTCAGCCTCGGCGCCACAATCGCACGTATGTAACACAATTGTGTGTCGCAAGTTGCAACTTGCAAGGCCTTCGACACCCCAGTCTTTTCGGATCATATGTTCGTCTTATTGGACAGACATTCTTCGTCTCCAAAGCCTGCGCCTCGCCGAGTAATCCGAGCCTTTTTCTTCGTGGCGCGACGTGCAAGAAACCCCCACATGTGAGCTTTGTTTCTGCATGGCTGCGAAATGGAAACACCACCACGAAGCCGTGGGACTCGTAACCTGGGATTTTTGGAAAGTCGCCTTTTCCAATTTGATGACGGGGGATGCACCAAGCCGCTTGCAGGTTAGCTCCCTTGCGCCAGGAGCATAACGGAGTAGAGCGTTATGGAGGGGTTTGACAGGAACCCAGCTTACTCGTCCCGCGGCGCGGCTTTCAACTCAACTTGCGCGCCACCAGTGTCTGCGCCGTTATCCTGAATCTGACCGGACTGATTGGACCTTCAACGGACTTCAGAGTCTTCAGCAGACGTCGCCGGACTTCACCTGCCGCCCATCCTTGGTTGCCTCATTGTCATTATTAGCCGTCAGCCATTAAAATAGCCATCTACATACCCTTTCCTGTTCCCTCACAGACGACGTGTGCCTGCTCCACTTGATCGACAAAACATCCGTTCCATAAACCCCCGACAGCCTTTGTTCTTTTACACTCCCGTATATTCCCTTGCTCTCCGCGCGGAAAGTTGTCGTAAGAAAGAGAAAAGAAAGGACGAAAAAGAAAGGAAGAAGGAAAAGAAAAGAGACAAACCAGCCCCTTGTCTTGAAACAACAACCCCTACCATCGAAGCGACTGATTGTCACAAAAAGCTCCCCGTCATCTTTCCACCATCATGGCCACGACCGCTGCTCAAGACGAGTTCAACGACTTGGTCGCCAAGAACTCTTCTACTCGAGACACCTGCCATCCAGAGGACGACCGCGTCGAAGAAGTCGACGAATTCGACGAAGAAAGCGCCCATTGCAACGCGAGAATCGAAGCCGCCATGCGAGCCCCCATGAATGACACGGAGCTCAAACTACCCCCCGCCTCGTTCGACAGCGGACGCTCAACGGGTGTCAAGGGCGTCATCGCAGATGCCAGAAGCTTCGAGACGGCCCGCAAGTCCAAATGGATCGACCGGGCCAAGTCATCAGCACGGCGGAGCATGATGGGCATCACGAATGCCGTGTACAGCAGTCGCGGTGGGAGCCGAAGTGAGAGCGAGACAGACTCGGATACTGTCAGCGGCATGGACTCGGATGAGGAGAGTTTTCTGCAGCAGTGGCGGGAGACGCGCCGGCGGGAACTGGAAGGAGAGGCGAGCCGAGCGGTGCGGACGCGACGGACGAGTCCTAGTGCGCGCGTTTTTGGCCAGTTGGATGAGGTGGATGCGTTGGGGTATCTTGATGCTATTGAGAAGGTCAGCAGGGAGACCAAGGTTGTTGTTTTTGTCCATGATCCAGAGGTTAGTGTCTTCGTCTCCCCCTCCTCCTCCTTCTTCTTCTTCTTCTCTTTCGTCTTCTTCTTCTTTTTCGTCTTCTTCTTTTTCGTCTTCTTCTTCTTTTTCGTCTTTCCTCTCCACCCATTTTCGTGTGAATGATCGGGTGTGAACGAGTGGCCAGCACATTAAAGGCTAACAACCATTCATCTTCTCGTCTGTAGTGTGATGTTTCCGCTGCCGTCGAATCAGCTCTTCTTCCCCTCGTCAGCTTATACCCTACGGTACACTTCGTCAAGGTTCTGTATCTGGACATCGAAGTGGACAATGCAGCCGTGCCCGCGATACTGGCCTACCATAACCAGGGTGATCTGTTTGCCAACCTCACGGGCATTATTGAGATGATGCCTGATGAAGAGTCGTATAGCACGGCCTCGCTCAAGGCTCTTCTGCAGAAGCACCAGGTGCTGTAACAGCCGGGGATCAACACGATAGTTATTGTCTCGATCTGGCTTCTTCTTCTTCTTTTTTTTTTTTAAATCTCGGCTCAACGATTCTTGGGCACATCACTTTCCTTTTCTCCTCTGCCCCCCACACACGATACCCACTTATGCTTGCCCAGTCGTCTTGATGACCTGGCGAGCCTATTCTAGATTGTTGTTTGATCATGTTGTTGTCCATGATGCGATGAGGAGGATTCGCGTTGTATGGATTTTTTGTTCGGGCGGCGTACTGTCGATACAGCTTTGCTTTTATGAACTCTGCTTTGCCCCAGGGGGTTTCTCTCACCATAAATGTATCATGTTGTTTTTGCCCAGTCGGCTCTGGAGAAGATTACGAGAATGTTTTATATGTTGATAAGTTGGTACGAATCCTAGAGGTCTATGCTACGACGTACTGTTTGTTATGGCAAATGGCGAAGGCGAAAAACCTTTGGACTTTGGACGGTTGTTTGATTTTTACGATAGATTTAAGACCCTCTCCTGGTTTTGCACATTGACTTCAGTGGTATAAAGCACGTGGGCCCCGGCCTAGCATAGGTAGATCTTCTGGTTCTTGGCTGGCCCTGGAAGGTGTTGAACGAGTAGCTTAATGAAAGATTCAATGAAGCATTTTGTACAATCACTTGGGCTGGTGTTATTCGAATTATTCGCAGGACCGCAGCAGCAAGAGAATACATGTCTTGTTCATGACACGAAGCGTAGCTACTTAGCGGGCAATTTGGTGAAGTCCGTCGTATACATACATACCTACTCGATCATGGACATGTCACATGACCTGTTGTGTAGCAGAATGAGTCTAACTCTTTTTTGCAAACGTGAAAAGACCCCCGAAGGTTTGATACAAGCCCAATGTAATGCCAGATCATTATACTGCCTTACTCCAATACGTAATGGATTGAAAACCTACTATGTACATAATGTATTTGTGTTGTAACTTGTAACAGACAATCCATTTTGCGCGGCGCTATGTACATAGGTAGGTACATAGGTACATAGTTAACTGGACTACATATGTACATGTGTACCTATGTATGTACCCAATGTGGCCTTCAACGCGGGGTATTGTCCATGTGCCGGACTTATGACGTGACGATTCAATGTCAAGCAGTCTATAGCCACGGAGCTTCTATCCTCCCCCTCGACATCTTTTGATGCTGTCACGATTGTCGGTGCTGGTGCTGGCGCTGTTGCCAATAGTCTTGTTGGTGCTGTTATTATTATAACATGAAAAATCCTTCATGTACGTCGTCAAAAGGTGCATCATGCCTTTGAAAAGATCATCTTCAAACCCAAAATCGAACTATGGTGCCACCAATCTGCCCCTCCTTATCCCGTAAAATACCTAGGTAGGTAAGTGGTGAGTGGTCACCAACACGGTACATACACCAACCAGTGAAACACCACCTGACACCAGCAAGTGGCGTGAAAGTCGGATTCTTATCCATCAAAGCCAAACACGTCGTCTCAGCAGTCCGGCATGCACTTGCTCAAGTTGCTACACCAGAACCCCTCAGCCAATATGCACGCACCATTTCTCTCTGCTTCCTTCTCCCATCTCTCGCGTCTGTGGTGACTCTTCTCTTGTCGATGCCCAAACGTTCTCTCGACTTGTCCCGACGACTTTACTTGCCTTGGTGAAAGCCAGCCCCTTCCCGGACTAGAAAAGCAAAGACATCCTGACGCCATACCAGCAACTTCAGCAAGTCTGGCCAGAACTCGTCCCCCCACTCCCCGATTTCGCTCACTGGCGTGGAACTCGCGCACCGGACTACAAAGAACCGTCAATAGGCAACTAGCAGCCAAAGGTCGTTAATGGGAGTTCCATTCATTCTGCTTACCTTGTTGGTAAAACTCTAGCTACGTGCCAGTGGTTAGTCTTGTCGATTCTCATTGTCTACAGTTGAACACTTGATGTACATTGCTCGCCTTCGCTTCGCCTCGCCTCGCTCGTCCTTCGTTCCGCTCTGTTGCCTTCGTCATCAAACTTCCCGCCGTCAAACCCCGCCAGCCACATTTGGCACATCTGTCGCCTCCCCCCCTCCCTCTCCTCGAAAGTCGTTTCTCAAGCGTCAAGATCGTGTCTGCTGAAGATATCCACCTCTTTTTTCTCATATGATACGCCGAAGCCGTTGCGCGTGCTGTTGCTGTTGTATATCGTCCCGTAATGGACGAGCTGCCCGAGCCGACCTCTCCACCACCACCTGCTTTGCCGATCACGAACCGTCGTGATACACTACAGCCCCTTCTAACTACAAGCAGACCACGTTCTCCACAAACAGATTCAGCTTTGTCCAACTCGGAGCCGTCTCTTCGGTTTCCACGACCCCAGGGAAATCGGCGGTTGGCCAACTGGATATCAACTAGCACTCCAGACATGATGGATGTCACTGCAGAGCCCGAGGAATCTGGCCTGGCCGAGTCTGCCTATGAGCTTATTGCCACGCCTGTCGATCAACATCTCCATGATGATCAGTATACTGGTTCTACATCGGAGTCTGTGGGCTCGTTGGAGTTCCAGCCCTCAGATGATATTCATTCATTGACTGGTACCGAGCATACATACGATGACGATTCCATTATAGATGAAGATTCCGAGCCTCTTGCCAGGTCTATGATACACGAAGAGGCTGTGGACGTCTACAATGAACATAATGCACCACTACAGGAAGAGCCGTTCGACCCAGAGTCAGAATCAGAGGCCGAGGCGCTATCCCACTCTTCTCTCGAATATACTCAGCACATCCTCAAGACCCCGTCCATCTTGACGCCAGAGGCAAGCAATATTTGGGAGCCATGTGCTGCGAAATCTCCAAGGTTGGGCTCCCGCGAGGAAGCCCTGAAATACCAGCTGACAAGCGTCTACGATGCGTTCTCTCGGTTTTGGGACTACGCTGCTGGTACCGTGTCAACAGTCCTTCCTGGTATTATCTTCACGGCCTTGTTCACACTGCTCATCAATCACTTGTACCCTTCGCCAGTCCAATTTGTCAATAACCCAAGGTCCGTTGCGACCTCGACTATTGTGGCGACAACCACACCCGCTGTCATCTACACGAGCCATTCAACCTCTACTACGTCCCCGGCGCTAGAGACTCCGACGCAACGGTATACCACCTCAGGCAAGGGCACGAGTCTCATTGTGATTAATGACGGAGCCTCAGATGATTGGCTCTTCAGCTCCAAGAAGCCCGAAATTCAATTCACCCTTCTGGGACAGAGTGTAATCACGGTCCATGTTGCGTCGGACGTGACTCACGCGTGGCTCAAGAACAAACATTGCTTGTTCATCACCACTGATCGTGAGGGGCAGAAAGTGAAGACGACATTCGTGCGGTCTCCTGATGGGTTCACTGTCAAATTTCCGAAGAATGAGACGCATGGCATTGTCAAGCTGACGGTTCAAGCCACTTGCCGACCTTCAGTCACCAAGTCTGTCAAGATACACTTTGGCAAAGGCATCATGGAGGAGGCATACGAGATGACCAGGAATCTGGCGTCTGATATCTCGGGCCTCGTGCCAGTGGCCGCGCACGAAGCAGAGAAGTGCCTCATCGGTGCAAAGAAGTCCTTTAGTGCCGTGTCAGACAGTGTCACTTCCAGCGTAGTAACGGCCTCGGACAATCTCCTGTGCAGTATCCGAGACTCAGCCCACAGGATGCAAGTTCTCGTGGGGGAACAACCATGGTCACTTCCCAGAAGCACGCAACAGGCCATTACCTCTTTGTCCCTAGTCCTGGACTCGCTACGCACGCAGATCATGCATAAGTTGAAAGAGGCGCCCGTCTTGGAGACTAGCATTAGGGATAGCATGTCCCATGCGCGACTGCGGCTTATCACGGCGCAAATTGCTGCCAAGATGTGGTGGTTGGGTATCAGTGGGCAGAAGAGTAGACGTGACGAGTACGGACAAAAGGCGAAGATGTTCATGAATAACTTGCGGAACAAGGGACAAGATGAGATGAACAGGCCGCATAGAGCGCAGTCGCATCAACGGCAGCATGTACGGCATCGGAAATGTTCTGCTTGGTCGAAACGGAGTCTTTGTAAGGGACATGAACGGAGGGGACGTTGACCTTCATTCCATTTCTAAGCCCTCTTGTAGGCCCTCGCTTAGGCACCCTTTGTATGTGATGAATGGAGGGAGAAGTATTATGGCGGTGTGGGTGGTATTTCGGGCGGACTTGACGACTGTGTTTGTTTGTAATGCGCTGGAGTTTTTATCTGGTTGTCGTTCCGAGAAATGAGGTTACGATTATGGCATGGATGATGAATTTTGTTTCCTGTTTATGTTCTTATCCTTGACACGGTCCTTGAGAGTCTTGCGGGGGACCAAGATAGGTATACAATTACATTTGGCCTGTTGCCACTTGCTGCTTGCAGTACCTATGTTAAGCGCTCACGGTGCGTACTCCGTATGTACTGTTGGTATTGGTGTGAGGTCATTTGATGGGCGGGATCTGATGCAGTCCCTTCATCCACCCGTATCGTATCGTTATCCGTTACCAAAATCCTCATGTTGGAAGGTGCGCGCCAATTTTGAAGACTCCGCTATGGACATAGCAAGGTACCTACCTAGGTACCTAGGTACATACTCTGTACGTGCACATGTATTTCAAATTTGTCGCAAAACGAGCACTCTAATCCACAATCCGACCAGAGCACTGCACCTGACGTACAAATCGTTGCTCGGCATCCTCAAAGAGAAGACCAAGAATGTGCGGTCCTGAGGCAATTTACATAGGTAGGTACATAAGTGCAGTACGGAGTACATACCTACCTACCTTAGGTATCTAGGTACCTAAGGTACCTGTACATGTCGCGCATCCAAGTGGGGCAGAGGCGGCCAGTGCAGTGCAAATGCAATGCATGATGGTGCCCGCTGGAAGTGCCTGGAGGGGCAGCGAATAACAAATCTGTGGCCGAGTGGGCCACCGGTTCCCCCACTCCGAAAGGGCCTTTGGTCAAGTCTTGTCTTCCATCCATGGCCTGCTGCCTTTTGCCAAACACTACTGTATCTCTTCCCACTATCATAGCCTTTTTTTCTCCCTTTCCTTTTCTTTTCCAACAAGGAAAAAAAAGTTCGCTCTTTCTCGTTCGCTTTTGAAAAGGAATCAGGACCAACAAGCAGCAATACCACGAGAAGCTTTTCGTATTGCTTCCCAACAAATCTTTCAACATGTCTGAAGTTGAGAAAACCGAGTCCAAGGTCGCGGAGACCAAGCCTACCGAAACCACCGAGGTAAGAATATGCCGGAGAGACGGTTGAATCCGCCGTTTTACTGGGCTGGCTTTCCCACACGCCCTTCCTCTTTGATGATTTTCTCGTCCGTTCTGTTGTTGTCTCGCGGACTCTCGGTCTGCCTTTGCTTTCGCGCACAGGTATACAATATTGCGGGGGTCGTGCTAAATACATTGAGTCTAGGCTACCGCGACTACTACCACCACGGAAGAAGCGACTCTCGATACCTCGGCTCCCATCTTCTCTATGTTTGGAGGCGGTGCCAAGAAGGAGAAGAAGCAGGAGGAGGACCGTGGTGACAACTCGGGCAGCGCAAAGGCTCACCGGGATGCCGCCAGAGAGGCTGGCGAGGATGAGCCCCCCGAGAGCGTGGATGTTCACTTTGAGCCCGTTATCAAGTTGACCGAGAAGGTCGAGACCAAGACTCATGAAGAGGCTGAGACGCAGCTCTTCAAGATGCGTGCTAAGCTCTTCAAGTTCAACAAGGACACCAGTGAGTGGAAGGAACGCGGCACTGGCGATGTCCGAATCTTGAAGCACAAGGAGAACCTCAAGACCAGATTGGTCATGCGCCGCGACAAGACCCTCAAGGTCTGCGCGAACCACTACAGTGAGTCCAAAATCCCAGGGTCCGCACGAGACCATTTTGCTGGATCTTTTTGAGTCATGCCTGATGATATATTAACACGTCTCTTTCAGTTCTGCCTGAGATGAAGCTGTCTCCCAACGTCGGCTCTGACCGCAGCTGGGTCTGGAATGCCGCTGCCGACGTGACCGAGGGTGAGCCCGAGGCGGTTACTCTGGCCATTCGATTCGCCAACACTGAAAGTAGGTCCAGACTGTGCTCATGGATTTGAATTCTTTTCTGCCCCTGTAGTATGTTGTCCTGTCCCAGCTGGCTAACCCAATACTCTTCAAGACGCCAATCTTTTCAAGGAAGCTTTCGAACAGGGTCAGAAGGACAACCTGGCGGTCTTCCAGGCCGCTGAGGCTCAAGACGATTCTAACGAGTCCAGCAAGTCCGACAACGACAAGTCCGAGTAAGCAGATAGACACGTAGCGGGAAACTCTCTCGTGTCACTACTTGATGAGGTTGAAAGAGCTACTGTTCCTTGCTAGCACCCGGAATCACCTCTCGCCCCTCCCCCCTTTTTTGACTTTCTACCCTCCCCCAGCGTCACGTCACGTCACATGAGCGTTAGTGTCATCTCAGCATCATCAGCATAACGATTACACTTTTCAGCAAGCCCACGCAGAAACGAAGCCGACCGGGAAACTACGCCTCGAGTGGTTTTCGCATCTTGATCACAGGAATGGAAGCCACACGGGCCAGGAGCTGGAGACGCAATCAAGGAGGGCACGGCGTGGGCTGCGAACTAGAGATCGTGGGCTGGATTGGAACAAGCCTCCCGAGTGGGTACGCTCTGTTCGCCAGCAAAGGCTTGCATTTGGTAGATGGGCATTTCAGAAGCACCAAGTCACAACACAAAGCAATTTATAAGAAGAGTCCAAGTGATTGATGTGTGAATCTTGTGCTCGTCTCCGTGATTGCATTTCGCAAGATGTTATGTAGGCGGGGGTTTCTTTTAAAAGGAACGTACGCCCTGGACTTTTGCTAGCATGTAGGTACCGAGTAGATCCTAGCATCGGTGTGATAAAAGGGTGTCAGCTGTACCCGGTACCTGGTACCTGTCTTGGACTCTTGAGTTCCTGGATCGCAGAGTGAGATGGTTATGCAGCTGCCTGCCGGATGTGGTCCTGGTGAAGACATGCTCGTGCACTCGTGCAGACGGGTGCCTGCCTCATTTGGACGAAAAACGAGACGAATGTGCAGGAATAGCAAAGACAAACGCATCATATAGGTACCTATAGAGAGTATGTACTGTAATAAGTGTGTGAAGTGCGAATGGCAAATGCAGATGGACAAGTTGCCTGCCACCGACCACTGACCAGCGGCGCGTGGCACGGAGTCACGGGTTCCGCCCAGCGAAGTGTGCTTGGAGCCTTGGATCCCCCAGGGGAGGGACCAGCACTAATAAGTAGTGACTCGGTGAGCACTGAGCACTGAGTATGTAGCGGCGACTTCTGCGCGTAATCCACCCAAGCCAAAAACTCTAGTCAACGGCCCGAACCATCAAGGAGCTCTTCCTCGTCCAGCGTTGCATACAAGCTTTCCCTTCGCGAATCTTCAAGTCCGTCTAATCAACGCCCCCCTCTTCAGTTCTCCAACATTTCCGACTCCGAATCCGTGGTCTGCCTGTCGCTTCGCTTTACTCGGCATCTCGTCGCTGCATCGCAATTGAACCGGCATTGTGCTCGAGCACCTACGCGACGACCTCCCTTCGTCCTCCCTCGTCCTCCCTCGTTCTACACCCGGCCGCGATTCGTGTCCCTGCTGTGAATCCATCTATTCATCGGCTTTGCACCTTTGTCGGGGTCTAGGACTCTTTCTTCCCATCTTTATATCTTTATATACTCCTTTTTACGCCTCGCTACTGTCATTCTATTGTAACACGTCTTTCTTTGGTCTCCAATCTATCTCGGGCCATTTTTGTGTGGTTTTTTTTTTCCCTTTCCTTTCTCTCTGTGGCGTCGCGATCGACAGAGTCTAGGGCATAACTTCTTTTTTTTCTATTTGTCCCAACTCATCGACGATTTTTCTCTCCTGGGAGATCATCCATCACATACACGAGATTTCTTGGGCTTGGCCAACGAATCTCGTGCCACGGAACGAGGCCAGAATTTGGAAAAGCGAAGAAAAAAAGTCCGGGCTGCTTTCAGCGCAGTACATAGAAGGCACAGTCGACAACTCCTTTGCTTTGCCAAAATGTTGGTCGAGGTACGTTTGTTGGTCATGTTGTTTTTTTTCTTCCTCCCTCTTCTTGTTGGGTCTTGTTCGACCCGCTTCCCATCTGCGCTTGTGCGCTTTGTTTTGTTCCTACTAGTCTGCGATGCTATCGCGTTACCGGGTGGCGGCATCGATCAGGCGTAGCACCACCGCCGTGCATTTACGCACTTGCAGACCTGCGCGACACTCTCTCTCCCTTGAGTCGGAATTTCTCTGCCGCACGACGTTTCTTTTAAATTGGTTTCGTCGAGGACAGCGTTGAGCGTCGAGTTGCGCGAGTACTCGGCTGAACAGAGGGAGACGGGAGAGCAAGGATGAGGGACGAAATTGACGTACCACGAGGACAGTATCCTGGTATCACTCTTCCGTTGACCGGCTGCTGTCGAGGTGCGGAGGACTGTTTGACAGTCGTTTGTCGGTCGGACAAGAGCATGGGCTGGAACGATCAGAGCGCACATCTGTTATCACGACTCCCTTGAGGTCGGTTTGAAAAGATTGCTTGTGTCGCCCTGTCGTCAATGACTCTTATGGCATTCCTGTCGTTCGCGTGTCTTGTCGGCCATTACACGATCGCTTCCGCGCTGCTGTCAGAGACCATCTGCTGCATGACAAGTGTCAGTGTCACAAGGTCACCTTGCAGCGTTTTGTAGGGGGCTTAGACAGTCGATTTCCTTGCGGTTTCCCCTCTTTCTACCATCTGCTTACCCTTCTTTTCGATTTTTCATGTCACATGCTTCTTAGTAGAATCCCATCTGTCTCACAAGATTCTGGGCCGTACAAGACCTGACGCTCTACGATGCCGTCCAGAACACGGAAGTATGCTAACGAATTGCAGAGAAGCGTCAAGCTCGTCACGGAACAACATGTCATGTAAGAAGCCCACACACGCGCCCCTCCCTACCAATTCGAGAGAACAATAAATCAAAAGCACGTCGCTCCTTCAACATGTCGGCCGCTCTACCCTTGTCATTTTCAGATCAGTATGACGAGCTGGCGAGGCGTCTGGTGGAAGGCGCACCGATTGAGACGTGCTTTTTTTTGTCTGCACTCGACTAGACGAAGCAATACCACGATCTCACGGCGCATTTGATCTTTGTTAGTCGCGCGCGGACACTGACGACATTTGGATAGTGACAAACCATCCCCGGTAGCAGAGTTCCCCATGCGAGAATGGAGCTTGCAACTACATTTGTTGGACGAAGAAGGAAACGAGCGACCGGCCGATTTGTTCACCAAAGTGGTGTACAATCTACATCCTACGTTTGAAAATCCAGTGCAGAGTACGTTTTCCGCCCCTGGCTTCTCACGGCGAGGAATTCGGAGAAAGGAGGAAGGAAAGAAGGACTCGCTCACAGGTTCCAAATCTTACGCTCTTGTACCTAGCTTTCACGAAACCTCCTTTTTTGTGCACCAATGAAGGTTGGGGCGAGTTCGAAATCAGCGTCGAGTGCTACACCACGGAAAAGTCGAAACTAGCGCCCATCATCCACGACTTGAATTTCGGCGAGGAGAGGTACGAGCATGTTCATACCGTCACCTTCAAGAACCCCTCGCAAGCTCTGCAGGAACGTCTTCGGGAAACGGGTCCTCTACCCAACGACGAAGACCGCCAGCGTAAGAAGGGCATACTCGGCAAGAAGAATGTCCACAAATACGATTACGAGAAGATTGCCGAGGCACTAGAGAAGTTGGAAGAGGAGGACCTGCTACGGGTTATTCAACTCATCAACGAGAACAAGGGCCCGGATACATACATAAGAAGCGATGTCGAAGGTAAGCAGCTCCCCAGAAAGGTCCTTGAACTATGGTCCGATACAAAAGGATCATTTTTCTGTCAAGTTGCACAGTTTGATTGATAACTTGTGTGTGCGTTTGTTTTGTGTGTTCACGAGCTAATAGCGGAAAACCTCACTGAAGCGGGCGAATTCTCCATCGATCTGTACACTATGCCGGATCCCTTGACGTCCAAGTTGTGGGAGTACCTTGTATGTCGAACGAGTTTCTACACTGTAGTGCGCCCCCACGATGCTAACGACTTGTAGGCGAAGAAGGGCCTGGTGACCTGAAGTGGCTGCCTTTTTTTCTTCTTTACTTTCTGTTTTGTTTTAATCCTGCTCGCTGCTTCTACCGTCGAGGGGGGGTCGAGACTGTGAAGACGGCCGACACGTTTATCATTTTACACGCGCAGTCACTTGCATGGGACCTCTTCTCTCAATGGACGGATGGAAGAATAGAATCGGGCGGGCGTCATGGTGGGAACTGCGAGAGAAGAAAAAAAAAAGACGAGGAAGAAGAAAACAGGAAGAGAGACACCGGCCTAATCGAAGAGGAAGCACAAACACGGTGGCTGACCAAGGGGCCGGAGAAGGGAACGGGAAAACAACACGTGTACGGAGTAGGTAGGAATGGCGCGGAATAATGGCTTTGTCACATCTCTGTAAGGATTTTTGTTTTCTGAATTTGTGAGTTCACGGGGAAGGAAAAGGG